>PVHX01012447.1:0-59320 GCA_004024805.1 Geosciurus inauris
TAACTGATTAAATAATTTTTAGATTAAAGCATTGAAAATCCACTTCAGATTCTAGTTCTGTGTCTTATATAATTTGGTGTATATAAAGATGCCCATGTTAATTGAAAAACTATGTAATTCTTGTTCCATTATGTGTACTTACTCTGAACCCTCAATTTGTGTTTTTGTAAAGATCTGAATTAAAGACACTTTCTATAAATTATTATTGAATTTTTAGCCAAATAATAAATGTAGACGCTGAGGCCTAAGGAGTACAAACCAAGTTAACATCACAACTAACAGATTTTCATTTTAACATGTCTACCTGGCTATACATAAAATAAGTTCACTACTTTTTTTTTGTGGTCTTAGGTACAGTGATTTAACTTAAGTATTTTCTAAGCCTACATTCAAGTTTTAGCTTTCTAAATTCTTTATAAGTTTGTCACATATATTTTTGGTTTTTAGGACTTTAGAATTTGATCCCATAGTCGAGTATCTGATTGTTGCTAGATATAATGGGAAGATCACATCTATAATAAATTATAAATAAATCTTATTCCTTATTTATGAATTTCAGCTGTGTCTGCTCTAAAAACACAACTAATATTTTGTTGATTCTCATTCAAGTTTTTGTCTTTTGTGATTTTTTATTCTTTTCTATTATACTCACACAGAGCCTGCCCTCTGCTGTGTGTTAGATTGCAACAAAATTGAGTGTTTTTGCTCCTTCAATATTGGCCAAGCATTTTTGGAAGCCTAACCAGCAGTAAGTCATTGATAAAGAAGGTTTTAATCTGCCTCCTATGAAAATTGAGAAAAAGAGTATTAAGTCCTCTTTTGGTTTTGTTTTGGCTTAAGGAATATTATAGTAATAAAGAAAAATATTTTATTTTATTATTTTTTAATATCTGTATTTTTTTGTTTGTTCTCTTTAGTTAAACATGACAGTAGTATGTATTTTGACAAATCATACATACATGGAATATAACTTCCCATTTTTGTGGCTGTACATGATATGGAGTTATACTGGTCATGTATTCACATATGAATATAGGAAAGTTATGTCCAATTCACTCTACTGTCTTTCTCATTCCCATCCCCTCTCTCTTCCCCCAACTACCCTCCATCCAATTCAGTAAACCTCTATTCCTTTCTCTCCCCAGCCTATTGTGAGTCAGCATCCACATATCAGAGAGAACATTTGGCCTTTGGGTTTTGGGGGATTGGTTTGTTTCACTTAATATGATAGTCTCCAGCTCAATCTGTTTACCAGCAAATGCCATAATTTCATTCTTCCTTATGGCTGAGTAATATTCCATTGTGTATATGTATCATATTTTCTTTATCCACTCATCCCTTGAAGGACATCTAGGCTGGTTCCATAGCTTAGCTATTGTGAATTGAGCTGCTATGAACATTGAAGTGGCCTCGTCATTATAGTATGCTGATTTTAAGTCCTTTGAGTGTATGCTGAGGAGTGGGATAACTAGATTAAATGGTGGTTCCATTATGAGTTTTCTGAGGAATCTCCATACTGCTCAGAGTGGTTGCACTTATCTGCAGTTCCCCCAGCAATGTATGAGTGTATATTTTCCCCCACATCCTCACCTACATTTATTGTTACTTATGTTCTTGACAATTGCCATTCTGAGTGGAGTGAGATGAAATCTCAGTGCAGTTTTGATTTGCATTTCTCTAATTGCTAGAGATATTGAACATTTTTTCACATAGTTGCTGACTGATCATATTTCTTCTTCTGTGAAATGTCTGTTCAGTTCCTTAGCCCATTTATTGATTGGGTTATTTGTTTTTTTGGTGTTACAGTTTTGAATTCTTTATATATCCTGGAGATTGCTGCTCTATCTGAGGTGTGGGTGGCTAAGATGATCTCCCATTCTGTAGGTTCTCTGTTCATGTTCTTGATTGTTTCCTTTGCTGTGAAGAAGCTTTTTAGTATGATACCATCCCATTTATTGATTCTTGATTTTATTTCTTATGCTTTAGGAATCTTATTAAGGAAGTCGGGGCCTAATCCAACATGATGAAGGTCTGGGCCTACTTTTTTCTCTATTAGGCACAGGGTCTCTGGTCTAATTCCTAGGTCCTTAATCCACTTTGAGTTGTGTTTTATGCAGGTGAGAGATAGGGGTCTAATTTCTTTCTTTCTTTCTTTCTTTCTTTCTTTCTTTCTTTCTTTCTTTCTTTCTTTCTTTCTTTCTTTCTGTGGTGCTGGGGATTGAACCCAGGGCCTTGTGCATGTGAGGCAAGCACTCTACTAACTGAGCTATATCCCCATCCCCTAATTTCATTTTGTTACATATGGATTTTTAGTTTTCCCAGCACCATTGCTGAAGAGGCTACCAATTCTCCAGTGTATTTTTATGATGCCTTTGTCTAGTATGAGATAACTGTATTCATGTGGATTCTCTGTGTCTTCTACTTTGTCCCTTTGGTCTTCATGTCTGTTTTGGTGCCGACACCGTGCCATCTTTGTTACTATAGCTCTGTAGTGTAATTTAAGGTCAGATATCGTGATGCCCTCTGTTTCATTTTTCTTGTTGAGGATTGCTTTGGGTATTCTGGGCCTGTTATTTTTCCAAATGAATTTCATGACTACTTTTTCTATTTCTATGAAAAGTGTTATCAGAACCTGAATAGGAATTGCATTAAATCTGTATGGCACTTTTGGTAGTATGGCCACTTTGATAATAATAATTCTGCCTATCCAAGAACATGGGAGATCTTTTCATCTTCTAAGGTCTTCAATTTGTCTATTGTTCTGTAGTTTTCATTGTAGAAGTCTTTCACCTTTTTTGTTAGATTGATTCCCAAATATTTTTTTTTTAGGCTATTGTGAAGGGGATAATTTTCCTAATATCTCTTTCAGGTGATTCATCACTGACGTATAGGAATACAGGTGATTTATGGGTGTTAATTTTATATATTGCTACTTTGATTAATTTATTTATGAGTTCTAGAAGTTTTGTAGTGGAGTTTTTTGGGTCTTTTAAATATAAAATCATGCCTTTGGTAAATAGGGGTAGTTTGAGTTCTTTTCCTATTTGTATCCCTTTAATTTTTTCTTCTGTCTGACTGTTGTGGTTAGAGTTTTCAAGACTATGTTGAATAGAAGTGGTGAAAGAGGGTATCCCTTTCCTGTTCCAATTTTTAGAGGGAGTGCTTTCAATTTTTCTCTATTTATAATGATGTTGGCCTTGGGATTAGCATATATGGCTTTTACAATGTTGAGATATGTTCTTATTATTCCTAGTTTTTCTAGTATTTTGAACATGAATGGATGCTGTATTTTGTCAAATGCTTTTTTTGTATCTATTGAGATAATCATGTTATTCTTGTCTTAATTGATGTGATGAATTGTGCTTATTGATTTCTGTATGTTGAACAAATCTTGCATCCCTGAGATGAACTCCACTTGATCATGGTACACTATCTATTTAATATGTTTTTATATGTGACTTACCAGTACAAAAATGATATTTTAAATGAAGCTAAATCTTATTCCACTCAGCTCTTCATAGCTAATAATTGAATTCATTTGTAAAATATTGCTGCTCTGAGGTATTTCATACCATTGATGGAATCTCATACAATTACAGAGCACAAGAATTTCTTTGAAGAGGCAAGGTGGGTCAGTATTCCTTCAGTAGATACTAGCTATTAATAGGCCTGAGCTTCTGTCTATACTAGGCCTCTTGGCAGTCAGTACAAACTAGTGATTTTCAGACTTGGGTGTTCATGAAAATTGCCTAGGCTTTTAAAAATGCACAATCCTTATTCTAATTTTAGATATTATTCAGTCCTTAGGTTTGGGGAGGACACTAGGAATTTGTGCACATGTGAGCTTGTGTATGTATTTGACAAGAATCTGAGGCAGTTCTGAAGCTAGTTAAAAAAAAATCACAGTTTGAAACCTGATTTAGGTGTTAGCAGCAGGTGTATTTTTCCTATGGATCACAAACAAAACCTGCCTGCCTGGAATAATAAGCTTCAAACACCAGCTGGTATTCAAGGCAATTCTGACTGTGTCTACTTCCATCTCTTGACATTGTGTGACATACCTTAGTTCTTATTTCTGGCAGTTGCAGACTTGTTAGCATGCATCTTTTCTAGGGTTTAGACTGCTGCCTTTTCTCTATCCACCACACTTGATTTATCCAGGAATCTCAGTCAGTGTCTTCAGTTACTTCCAGTAGGGACTTTGTACTTTAGAGAACCAAATATCTACCCTGGACCACTGGGCTCCATTCAGCTTCCCTTAGAGAGTAGTGAGCCAGACAGTAATATCTTTACAAAGTCTGTTGAGATTATGGATGACTATTAAAATTATCATCATCATCTACCTTTTTACATTTGTACTTTTTTGAATGAACATATATTACTATTATAGAAATTCTGTAAACAGACAACAATAATAAAAGAAGAAAAGAAAAAATTTATTACCCCAAATATCACAGGAGGACCTTGTCAGAAGAACTTTATCATCCATAGTATAGTGGTTGAGGTCATTTTCCTAATGTACTTTCTTTATTCTGAAAATTTCTTATCTTTCAGTGCCACCTAAAATTTCTTAGGGCACATAATGGCCTCATTACAATAGTTTATTACCCCTTGCTCAATTTCTTTTGATCTTGGAAGTGAGCCATTTTCACTTAACAACTCTTTTCTCAAACCTTAGGACCTTAAGATTGAGGGATTGAATTCAGGAGCACTTGACTACTGAGCCACATCCCCAGCCCTATTTTGTGTTTCATGTAGAGACAGGGTCTCACTGAGTTGTCTAGTGCCTCACCATTGCTGAGGCTGGCTTTTAACTCACGATTCTCCTGTCTCAGCCTCCCAAAGTGCTGGGATTATAGGCCTGTGCAACCGCGCCTGGCTTAACATTGATTTTTATCTTATGCTACAGTTTGGGAGGTGTCAATGTGGTCATGTCACGCCCCACTCCCAGCTTTTTTTCTTATCTTTAGTTTCAATCACTCCGGTGGCTTCTCTCTTTTTTCTTAAGACTGAAGTCTTAACATGTCTTTAAACACCAGTATTACCATCTAAAGTCAAGGGCCTTTATTTTGTATTAGTGCCATCTTCATCCCTGGCACCAGAGGCTGCCCACACTCTTCCTTCTGGCTGGGACTCTCCCCTTCCCCTTCTCCTCCTCCTCCTCCTCCTCCTCCTCCTCCTCCTCCTCTTCTTCTTCTTCTTGTCTATTTTAATTCCTACTCATCTCTTCAGATCAGGTGGTAACTGTAGGCAGGTAGGCAGGTGTGGCTGGAGGAGGTAGGTCCCTGGGGGAGTGCTTTTGGGGTTTACTTTTTGTCCCTGGTGAGAGGAGCAGCTTTTCTCTCTGCTTCCTCATTGCCATGTCCTCAGTGGCTTTCCTTCTCCATTTCCTTTCTCCGTAATATCCTGCGTCACCTTGGGCCCAGAGCAATGAAGTAGGCCATCTATGAACTGAACACTCTGAAACCATGAGCCCCAATAAACTTTTCCTCCTCTATGTTTTTTTTTCCAGGTATTTTGGTCACAGCAATGAGAAACTTACTAAAACAGCACTTCCATTGGGCTAAGTCATTGCTGAGATGGGCTCTTCTGTGTAGGCTGAGCCCTGCATCCTTCAGGACAACCCACGAGCACTTTGCTTCAAGTTCCTCTCCACACTTTTTTTTTTCCTCCTGAAGACTCTGTGTGGACACCTGTGAGATCTGATCTGCACATATGCCAGTGTAAACATTAGGTGCAGGGCGTTCAGCATGCTGAGCACCACACTTGATGGAGGAGGCGTGGATGGATTAATTCTTCCTCCTCTTTTTCCCCAGGATGGACTGCTCTGAGACACACTTCATAGGGCTCCCAAAAGGTTCTGAGCAGCACTCCCCAAGCAAGGACCAACTTGATAACACATATACCCTTTCACTGATCTCTCCTTTCTCACTTCATTCCCCCTCGCTTCCGTTCTGCTCTCTGGAATTATTTCTCAGTAAACTGCTTGCATAAAGCCCTTTCCCCTAGACTCTGCTTGCAGGAAACCTTGATGGAGAAGACTATCAACTGAAAGATTGGCAACAGAGGCCCAGAAAGATGAGGAAAGTAGTTGAGGTCCTCTGGTTAGTGCCACAGGCAAGACTAGGAAGGACACATCCCGCCATGTTTTCCGTGTTTGTGCCGCCACACCATAATTTCTCTCTATATTATTGTTTGGCTCTGCTTATCAATGCTATTTATGTGCTAAGTGTTTTGGTTATTAATAGGGACTGTTAAAGTACGACAGGGAGGCATATGCTAATAAAATGCGTGGGTTCCTGGAATGCCAGCAAAAACTGTTTATGCCATGGTTAAAAGATTATTTAAAGAATTTTAGGTGTTTTACCATCTGGAATGTCTATAAAAATATAAAACTATATCTCAAGTTTATGTGAGACTTAAATATACTTATGCATATAATTGTATGTCTATGAGGTTTGCATAACAAGAAGTACTATTAAAAACTTTTGCCAAACTTTTATGTAATTTGGCATTTCACAAAATCTATAGTCATTTTAAGACATGAAAAAGCCATTGATTATGGCAAGAATGAAATTACTTTTAATAGTGCTAAAATATTGTGGATCAAACATGTTCTAAGAAAAGGATTTGGGGATTGTTCTTAAAGCATCTGTAATGAAACTGACAAATTAAAAGTAGGCAGAAGTATATTGCAGCATTTTGAAATATTTACTTTGGCCTGTCTATAGCATTACGCTTTCCAGAAGTTGGAGAGAGCATGGTGTTCTGCACAGACAGATCTACTGTCACAATTGAATTAGCAATTGCTCTTAACAAATTGTAAACTCATGCCAAGTGGGAGGTGATGCATTAATCTGCGTAGAATACTTGTAAAAATGCAAGTGAGCATGGCGCGTGAGTCATCCTAGAGACTCAGGAACAAACAAATCAGCATGGTTTCTGCATCTGTGAGCTCAAAAAGCATTAAGGCTCAGTTTATCTGCCTCAGAAAGCACTGAATTTAAGTTTTCATCCAAGTGGTGGCTCTATTCTAAGGGGAGAAGAGAAGCAGAGACAGTTTTGGAGACAGGCAATAGGTTAACCAATTTGAGGTGTGTGTGTAGGAACTGGACTGTTTTGCCACACAAGGAACAATTAATTCTATATTGTTCCCTGTGACCTCCTCACTCCCATACCCTGGGCAGAAAAAGGCCTTGCATATACCAGAGTACATCAGTGGAAAGTTTAAGCAAATCCATTGGCTAGGTTGAAAACTTGCCTCAGAAGGGGGATTTTTCTTGAGGTGTTGAATGATCCACTATGTCCAGCCTCCTCACCTTGGCCTTAAGGTTCACTTAATATACAATAGGGCCTGCATGTTTTGCTAAGTAGCTTGGCTTGTTCCTTAGTAATACTTGCTAGGCAGAGACAGTTTAAAGATGGGGAATGACTTCAGATATTAATTTTACAGTGAGCAGGAATTAGAGGAAACTGGTGGCAGGAAAGTCAGTGTTGATGCTACTGATGTAATACAATTAAAAGATGGTACTTGTAACTGGGGGTGGTGAACACACATTCAATTGAGGAGGAAGAGGAAATGACTCACTTTGTCTATTGAATGAGTGGATACAGTATAACTTCACATCACATTTTGTGTAAGATCTCTCCACCATTGTTGACTTTTTCTCAGATACATATTATGCTTTTAACATTTATTGGCATTCATTCATTCACATATTCAGATATTCATAGAGCTCCAAACATATCTAGACTCTATATAGACCAAGGGGGAAGGAAAGATTAAATAAAAACTGCTGAGAGTAGTGACAGATACAGGTCTTGATTTCCACTTAGGGGAGGTTATAATCTACTGGGGCAACATCACAACTTTCTTTATAATATGTTCATACGTTTTGCTTCCTAGAGAAAAGTGAGCATTAAAGAGCCAAAAGAAGTGTATTCTGTTTTGATCAGTGAATTTCTGAATCATCATAGATAAATCACTTCTCTACTGCTTGACTCCTAATGTGTAAAGTAAGGAACTTAAAACTTGAAAATGCTATGAGTCGTTCAGCATCATGCATTGTTAGGGAGATCCAAATCCAAACCACAGTGGAACCCGCTTTGGGAATGACTGTAACAAATGGCAGAAAATAACAAATGTCATTGAAGAGGTAGGAAAGGTGAACCCTCATACGGTGCTGGTGGGAATGTAAACTGCTTCAGCCTCCTCGGGAAGTAGTTTGGCAGTTTCTCAAAAGGTTAAACATGAAACCACCGCATGGTCCAGCCAATCTGCTCTACATTTTACTCAAGAAGAATGAAAACATATGACCACACAAAGACTTGTGAGTGAATGTTTATGGTAGAATTATTTATAGAGTCAGAAACTAGAAACAACCCAAATGTTCATCAATTTGTGAATGAGTAGATAGATTGGGAGTGATCCATACAATGTAATCCTACATAGCAATAAAAAAGAATGAACTGTTGACATGCCACATCATGCAGGAACTTCAAAAACATCATATTGTGTCTGAAGAGCATTCAGACGTAAGACCGCAATACATGATTCCATTTATAGAGACAGAAATTAGATGAGGGAGGGGTTGCCTGGGACTAGGGTTAGAAAAAAATTCTAATGGTCATGAGAAATCTTGCTTAGTAGGGGAATGAAATGTTCTAAAACGGATTTGTGGTCATGGTGGGTTATTAGGAATCATTGAATTTCATCAAATGAATAAATTTTTTGATTTGTAAAACATTTCTCAATAAAGCTATTGGAAACATGCTAGGAGTAATAGAGGATGTACCTCTGAACCCTAGTAGCTTTGAGAAATTTGCAAAAAAAAGACACAAAAAGGCCACAGTCAGCACCTTTTATGAAAATAATTTCTGCATTCTTGCATAGAACCATTGCTGGAAGTTAGGTAACCCTTCTTTCTCTTTCAATGCTTCTCAGAATGGGAAATGATTTTGTCTCTGACTTGCATATTTCAAATCTGTCAAGCACTTGCCCAGGGGAAACCATGTTCTTACTTTCTCAAAAGGATAAAAGCGCATGTAGTAGTTGGCTTAGTGCATTCTGGGGATGGTCTTCTTTAAGCATGAACCTCACTCTGTTGTACTAAGGCTGCCTGCTGGATCATCTAAAGAAATACACACTTAGCTAGTTGGCACCTGCGGACCAGAGAACCTACCCAAATTGTTTGATGTTATTCTCTGTAAACTAGTTACTAAATTTCATGCTCGTGTTTTCATTTAATTCTGC
The DNA here is from genome assembly GCA_004024805.1 of Geosciurus inauris. Lineage (NCBI taxonomy): Eukaryota > Metazoa > Chordata > Mammalia > Rodentia > Sciuridae > Geosciurus > Geosciurus inauris. The sequence continues at coordinate 9,254 of PVHX01012447.1, forward strand.
TTCCATTTATTTTTTCTTTTCAACTTTTCACAAGTTTTTCATCATTCACTACAATAATTAAATGTTAACCCTTCTTTTCTAAATTATTCTCAACTCTCTTTTCTATTTTATTTCACATTTTATCTGTCTGTTTTTAATTTTCCTTTCCTTCTGGGGATTCTTGGTTTCTTCCTTTTAGTAGTAATATTTGACTATAAGAATCCTTGAAAAAATGTAAACTCTAGTAAGGAAAAATATTATGAAGAGAAATAGAATTTCAGAAAATTAATCTGCTTTTTCTTCTTAAGTATTTATTGACATAAGACTCAAGTGAAATCACAAAGCTGCAAAGATCAAATCACTTGGAATCTGGAATGCATTTACTACAAAGATTTAAATATTTTTCTGCTTTTTCACTTATTTTTTACAGCATTCAATGACACATGAAGTCTGAAGCACTTGCTAAGTTTAGGACAGCCAATTTTTGGTTTTATTCTTTTTCAGAACCAATTGTGATTTATCTTGGATTCTTCAGAGACATGAGAACCTAAGACGTGGACAGGAGGAGGTCAGGGAGAAAGTGCTCCACTGAGCTAGCAGGTTGTCAGACAGCTGCTAGCTTTCCTTTCCACTTATCTCAGCATTACATCTGTCCAGGTAGATGAGAATTCCAGTGGTCAGGTGACATGGCCTGCCAGGTGTAGGATCTTCTAATATTAAATAGACACTAAATAGGCCCTGGTCTTTGATTCTAAGCCATATTATCATGAACAATAAATCTTTGTAGTTTTGTGCTCACATGGGTGAAATTAGTATGAGGTCCCACTTAGCAATTCACTGCATCTTAGAAGGGTAGGGCCACCAAAGAGTTAATTTTCCTAGATTCATCAAAAACATTTTGCACTAGTTTAGTGCCTAAGATACTACTTTTAGGCAAGTCTAGTATCAGGATACTAGACTAGTGTTCCACAAAAGTGGGTTCTAACAGACACAAACCCACCCTATAAACAGCAGTGGCTTGTTTAAACATACTTGAGTGAGGTCTAACTTTCCAAAGATTCCTTACCTTATAAAACATGCAAGGTGAGCCTTGGTGGTAACGACGAACACTTATTTGGTGTATACTATGTGCCAGAACACCAAGGAATGACTCATTTAATCTAAATTGGCAGGCAAGGAAACTAAAGCAGAGCAATAAAACAATTTGGCTAAAGTCATTTGCTAGAAGGGGGTAGAGTTGGAATTTGAAGATGACACATTACTGAATCCAAAGCGGGGTTTCTGGAGGGCACAGTCTATGATTAATTTAAACACAGAACATTGATTTCACAAATATTCAGATCCTCTACATCAATTTTTTGACTCTTTCAATTCCAGTGGAAAAAGGCATTTCAGAACCCGTGTTCTAACATCTACCTTGTTCGGGATATGCATAGAAAAATGTCTGTTGAGCAAAGCGCCTTTTTTGAACTCTGCAGGCTAGTCAGTTTGATCGGGTATTTATGACGGCTGCAGGTCAGGCCTTTCAACTCCTGGATTGTGAATTTGACATTACATGGAATACTTGGGTGGGGATTAGTGAAAAGACAAGATTGGTTAGTCAGGCAGAGATAATTAAGCTTGATTTCAAGTGCAGGCTCCGTAAAGCTTTAGTGACAGTGCAAAAGGTCTGAAAAAGATAATTTAGCACATTGAAGCTGGCTTCTTTAATACTCAAAATAGAAAATTTAGAAAGTAGTGCTTAAATTGTGCTAAATTGAGCATGTATTTGAATGGATGGAAGAATGTAGCATTCATGTATTCACTTAATTTTCTCAAATAATTTGTTTTGTAAGAAACTAGAGATTATAGTGTCATATCATTGGTATTCTATAAATGTTTAAGAGGGTAAATCAAACATAATATGAGAAACTCTGTGTATTTAGCGTCTTTCTAGGCTCAAAGGCAGATAACAGTCAAGCTTTCTTACCACTTTTCCATTTTGGGGAAGATAAAACCTAAAAATATGGAAATGTGGTAATAATACAAGAAGGAAATTAATAAGGGACAATTGATACAGACAGAAGTCACTTTGAGGAGAAAGTTCAAAGGAAGAGCACTGATCCTAGCTTGGGATGGTCAATTATGCCTTCACAGAGGGATTGGCATGTGACCTGCACCTGGACTTAGAATTTTGATGAATGGAAATAAGGGAAACATATTTTTGGTGAAGGAAAAAGTATAAGTAGACCAAATTCAGTTAGCAGAGTAACAAAATTAAGGTTTAAGATGAAGAAGAGTCTTAGGTGCTATGTGAAGATTCTGAACATTTTGGCAAATAGAAATTTTTAAATGAGAAGAGCAGGGGGCTAGGAAATCTGAGAGAAGCAGAGATCTATTTTGGTGCTATTTTTGCTATTTAGGAATAAGTCTGATGTGAGCTCTGATCTGGAGTGGAAGCCATGAGCATGAAACAGGATCCTAAGTAACAGCCATGCCTGGGCTTAGTGGGTGAGGAAAGGTAGAGAAAGGTGTGTCAGTGCTCCAGTAGGCAAACAAGGAAAGGCTGAAGCTGAGTCAGTTCCTGGGAGAAGGCAGCTTTGTTCTTTGATCTATGAGTCAGAGGTAAAGATGAGTTTTTCAGGAAGAAACATCTGATTGGCTGGTGAAGATGCAAAGCTGGAGCTCAGACGACATTAAAGTACCAGCCAAAGCCATATCCAAGGATAAGTGATTTCAGGACCTGGCTCAAGAATATTTTTAAAATTATGAAACAGATAATGTCAATATCCACATTTAAATGCCTGAATAGCTTCCCAGTACATTTAAAATAAATTCAAACTTTATGATGACATTGGACCCTCAATTACCTTTGCCCTGCTCCCTTTCTCACCACAATTACTTTTGATCCCTGTACTCCAATAGCAATGACCACTTTTTTCTTCTTTGAACATGACACTCTTTCCTCTCCTCAGGGCATTTTCTATTTTTTATTTAGTATTTTTTTTTCTGTATTGGGTTTTGGTACTGGGGATTGAACCCAGGGGCACTTTACTACTGAGTTACATCTCCAGCCCTTTTATTTATTTTTCATTTTGAGATAAGGTCTCACTAAATTGCTGAGGCTGGCCTTGAACTTGTGATTCTCCTGCCTCCTGAGTCACTGGGGTTACAGGCATGTGCCCTGTCCCACGCTTGTTCTTGTTGGTTTTTTCTTCACTACCCGTTCCATTCTTCCTCAGGTTCTTTCTATTGTTAGATCTTTCTCCTCTTTTAGCCTGAAGGTCCTGATTTTCTTGGAAATTTTGTTTTTGGAGGGGACCGGGGATAGAACTCAGGGGTGCTCGACCACTGAGTCACATTCCCAGCCCTATTTTGTGTTTTTCTTAGAGACAGGGTCTCACTGAGTTGCTCACCACCTCGCTGTTGCTGAGGCTGGCTTTGAACTCGAGATTATCCTGTCTCAGCCTCCCCAAAGTGCTGGGATTACAGGGGTGTGCCAGCGCACCCCACGGACACTTTTTATGGTACCCAACTCCTTCCCCAGCTTTTCTCTCCCCCTACTAACATGTCTACTCTGTCTTATCAGCTTATTTCTTTCATAGACCTTAACAATTTGAAATTATCATAGAGCTACAGAACTACAAAAATTATTAGGTAAGAAGACCTTGAAAATTCCTATCTCTAGGAGGGGAAACATATTATATTTAAACCAGTACCATGGAAAAAATGTAGAAAATGATTAAATCAAAATAAAGTTAATTTATGTCAGGGAGAGAAGTAGTTGGGATTATGGCAGGTACATGGAAAGTTTCCGTGTAACCTGTCAATCATTTTATTTATGTGATTTTTCTGGATCTAAAAGTGCTTGAAAACTTGGAATGGAACCACCATTTGACCCAGATATCCCACTCCTAGGTGTGTACCCAAAGGACTTAAAAACAGCATGCTACAGAGATGCAGATACTTCAATGTTTATAGCAGCTCAATTCACAATAGCTAAACTGTGGAACCAACCTAGATGCCCTTCAATAGATAAATGGATAAAGAAACTGTGGTATGTATACACAGTGGAATATTACTCAGCATTAAAAGAGAATACAATTATAGAATTTGCAGATAAGTGGATGGAGTTGGAGAATATCATGATAAGTGAAGTAAGCCAATCCCAAAAAACCAAAGGCCAAATATTCTCTCTGATAAGTGGATGCTGATCCATAATGGGGGAGGGGATACGGGAAGAATGGAGGAAATTTGGTCAAAGGGGAAAGAGGGGAGGGGAGGAAGGAGAGGGGAGGGTACATGGAGGTAGAAAAGATGTTGGAATGAGATGGACAACAATGCCCTAGGTGCATGTATGACTGCACATATGGTGTGATTCTATATTGTGTACAACCAGAGAAATGAAAAGTTGTGCTCCATTTGTATACAATGAATCAAAATACACTCTGCTGTTGTGTATACCTAATTAGAATAAATAAATTAAAAAGAAAAGTGCTTGAATAAAGAAATTCAATGCTATAGCAAATGGAAGAAAGAAGGGGCTTCTCGCTCTGGTCTCCCGGGGGAGGCAACTTGTGAGGTGCAATCAATCAGCTTTATAGGATTACTATAAGGTGAGATATGAGAGAGCTTGGTAGGGAGAAAGGAATAAATAAAATTCCAGAGTGGGAAAACCTAGAGTGTGTTTACAGAATGGCACAGGTCCAAATGTAGTGGATTGCAATTGCCTTTGATGGAGGGGTGGAAAGAAAAAAGATTGGGACCTTGGGAACATTTGTGACAAATTGGGGTAAGTACTGTATATTTTTGACTCAACTTGTCATCTTGTAAATACTTTTTTGGAATAAATTCATTCTGTATACAGTTAGCTTAGTGCCTGGGTTGATAGGAATTTCTCGCTTGAACAAAAAGACTTGTCTTATTTTTCAGTTCACCATTGTTGCATAAACAAGTACCTGCACAGGAATGAAAGGAAGATATTTAAAATCCATCAGCAGCTATTTATGCAAAGGGCAATAAAGAATGGAAGGGGTTTGAAGGCAGAATTATTGGCACATGCTAACTCCATTGGTGAAACTTTTTATTAAATTTTGAAATGTCTGTGTTACATTATAAACCAAGAAGGGGCTTGGGATAGCTTAGAAACGGAGAAGAAAATCAGTGAATATCAAAGTTGGAAACATCTGGGCAAATGGCAGAAAAAAGACAGGTTTTGGTTAAAAGGTGGAAGGAATAAGTTGAAAATAAGAAATTAATAGTGCAATGGGAGTTAGTGAGTAGTTGAGCAAGAAAGTCACAATCCCTTGTGTGGAAGTGCTTTTGAGGTACAGTTGAGGCTTTCAATTGTGGCCATTCAGTGACAATGACTTGGGCCGGACACCTACCTTACCAAACCTCATTCCTATTCAGGTCAAATGTTGGTGTAAGTGAGACGTTGCACATAAAACTTTTAGCAGTACGTCTGGTGCCCAAGTAGTTCTCAGTAAATAATGGTAAGCTTCCACCTTCCTTCAACTTTCCTTTCTCCTCCAAAAAGTAGCATAACTACTGTGCTTCCCCACCAAAGTTGAGTTAGTAAGATGCAGTAAATTTTGCTTCACAAAGTCAGAATTGGCTTGCTATTTATCCACCCTGGCGCCTGGATGTCTTTTCATATTTGATCTAAGTAAAGACCAAATTCCATCTGGAGTTTATAAAACATCTTTTACTTGTCATTTTCAAACAGATTTTTCTGCATGTGTCTCCTAGATGGTTTGAAAGCTGTAAGGAGGAGGAAAATGGTGTGAAAAATTTCCAAGGTAACTAGATTTCCTTATTGCACCAAATAATTTTTATTACTAAAATCACCAAATTTTATTATCAAAATTGCCAATTAGACTTTCCATAAGGAAGGAGTAGTAAATTTTTTATTTAATACACTCAATTATCTTACTAATTCTAACAAAGTAAACCCAAAGTTATTAGTCTGACAATTATGTCCTCCATCTCTGAGTCTAGGCTTCTCTTTTATATATACTTGCAAACTGTATTTCATATTCTCATGCAAGCCTCCCATTATCTGTCTAGTAGGTAGTGAGGCTACTGCTTTAAAACTTGATCTCTGTAATTTGAACCTTGTTTTTTTTCCCATAACAGAATGCTCTCTTTCTTTTTGGCTCTATGTCAGATGCACCTCTTCTGATACATACTCTGTACATTCTTGTCTCTATACTTTTGCTCACAGTATTTCCTCTGCCCAGAATACCTTTTTGGTTATATTACTTTTTGGTTGTCTTATCTTTCATGACCTGGCTCAAATGATACCTTTTCAATGACACTTTTCCTGATGCTTCTAATTGCAATTGTAGTTCCCTCCCCTGTACTCCAAAAGCAGTATGGACTTTTATTATAGCCCAGTATTTTTGTTCTATTAGAGTTAATTCTTATGACAGAGATAGTAGTTCTTTCCTTAATATACCTATCCCCTCTTCTTTTTGATACATATTGAATACCCAGTTTTTAACTACACATAAGTGGCATTCTCAGCCTTTCCTGAGGACCACATTCTGGCCACTGGCATGCAAGTGGAAATGTCACCTATCAAGGGCACTTAATGGGAGGGTGATTATTCCTTTTATCCCTGCCTGCTCTGAAATTTGCTTGTCATCTCTGGAACTCAGGCAGCCAAACTGGTCAATGGATTGCAGGTGTATGCTAAGGAAAGGGGGAGGAATTAAGAAGGAAGCTCAGACTCTTGACAACTTTAAAAATGTACCCATTCTGTTCTACTATAAGATTTATTTTATGTGTGAGACTGACTTCTACTTTTTCAAGCTACTGTATGAGGGTCTATTATTTGAGCTGAGTGTAATTCTATTGATATAATTGTTACCATTCCCATACAGTCTCTCTTCTCTACCCCAACCTGCCCTCCTTCCCCTCTTACCATGACTGTGAACTGCTTGAGAGTAGGAGCTGTGTTACATCACATTTTACATTTGTATTAGAGGGTTAGGTTCTCTTTCTTTCTTTCTTTCTTTCTTTCTTTCTTTCTTTCTTTCTTTCTTTCTTTCTTTCTTTCTTTCTTTTGATGGTGCTGGGGATTAGAACCCAGGGCTTTGTGCATGCAAGGCTAGCACTCTACCAATTGAGCTATATCCTCAGCCTCTCATTCATTTTCAACAAATATATTACCATATGTCTGGTGCTGTGTTAGGCAGAAATAATTCAGACATAGTTCCTGTCTTAATAGAGCATAAAATCTAAAGGAGCAGATAGATTGTGAATAATCAATGATAACTGTGGGTCTCAATATTTACCTCATATTATTTTACCTGGGAGATTTTAAAGACTACTAAGCTGTGTATCCACTAAGTCCTAACAAATAAACAGGAAACTCAGGAAGTGGGGACTGAGTATCCATGTTTTAAGAGCTTCCCAGGTGATTTTAATGTGCATCGAAGATTGAGCACCATTGAATTAAACTAACAAAAAGTATAGCAGTGACTTTGATCTGATTAATAATAACTACCATATGAGAACTATATCAGTTTCCTGTGATTGCCATAAAGAATTACAAATTGGTGACATAGAACAACAGAAATTTATTCTTTTAGAGTTCTTAAGGCCAGATGTCTGAAATGAAGATGTTGGCCGACCACATTCCCCTGGAAGTGCTAGGGGAGAATTCTGGCTTACTTCTAGCTTCTGATGGTCCAGGAGCCCCTTGCTGTCCTTGGCTTATGGCCACATTACTCCACCTTCATTTTGCCTACTTCTTTTCTGTTTATCAAACTTTCCTATTTCTTATAAAGACAATTTCGACTGGATTTAGGACCCAACCAGATAATCCAGGATGATCTCTTTGTCTCAAGATCTCTAACTACATCTGAAAAGATCTTTTTTTTTTTTTTTACTAGATAAGGTAACATTCACAAATTCCAGGAATTAGGATATGAACATTTTCAGGGGGTTATCCCTTGCAAGAACCTATAGTAAGTCTGGTATTGACAGCTTTCTTGTATCTATTCTTATTTAATTCTTTTGTGTTTTTTTAAGTAACAATTTTGGTCTTGAGATTGCTGTCTAAATAGTGGCCCTGCATTGACAGGGTTCTGGAGGAGATGGTTGTGGATATTTATTGTGGGTCTTTCCTGGCAGATGGCCCAATGCCTAAATGTAGACCCGAGGCCCGATGTTCCTCTCAAAAACACTGTTTCCATGGGCAGTCACCTTGTGGTTCTCGTCTGACCTAGGTCAGCTTAATTCCTATGGATATAACCACACTCTAGGATTGCCCCAAATGGGAGGAGAGTTAGTTTCATACCAAACAGAATAATTGAAGATCAAAGATCCTCATTTGAACAGGTGAGGCACAGAGAAGAGAGCACACTAAACCCCATGAAATAACAGAAGTAGTTTATTAGTCTCAGATCCCAGAGTGAAAAGAGGAGCTCATGAGGGCCAGTAGGAAGTGCAGAGATCACAGTGTGTTCAACCAGTTTGTGGAGACCCAGGAAGGGAGTAGGGGAGAGAGAAAGGTGAGGAGCCGAGGGAGAGGGGTTGGGCATAGAGTGAATGAGTACCTGTGGAAGGGACTATGTCTTTAAGATCCATGAGAAGTACTGGAGAAGGAAGTTGATCAAATCAGATCATGTGCATGTATGGATATGTCACAAGGAAGCTCACAATTATGTACAATTATAACACAAACTAAAAATGACCTTTAAAAAATCCATGGAGTTATTCCTATGGGAACTGTGGATTGTCTGGTTTAAAGAGAACACACATAAAGGGGAGACCTTAATGATGTGTATTGATCATCAGGTCGTTTTCATGGTCAGCACTGCAGGCTGTGCTAGGTTTTGGGTTAGTGAGATGAGAAAAAAGTTTTGTGGTTATGGTGAAAAACCACACACACTTGGAGGGGAGCTTTAAACTAGACCAAAGGTAAGTGGTCCAGCTGGGTTCCAAACAACTTACATCAGGCATAAAAGCAGCAACTATGTTATAGAAATCTGTGACAAATCCTAATGTTAGATCTATGAGGTAACAATATTCAAATGTAACAAATTTCAAAATATAGAATACTATGACTTTTTGATAGGAGACAACTACTTCCATATTGTTCTTGGGCTTAATGTTTGTCTTTAAAATTATATCTACTATGAACTATATCAGTAGTGCTGTATGGAGAGTAAAGTCATGTAATGGGGAAAGATCAGCCTAAAAAAATGATTATTTCTGGGTTAGTTCTGGTACTACCACTCAAAACAGAAAGGTCTAATACAGTTTTTGGGTAAGAGGAAGGTCAGTGGTCATGTTGGAGATGATGGGATACAATTAATTTCCCATTGGTTATTGACATGTTGTAGGTATTCCTATTTTGATTGAACAGATATGATAGGAATATGTTTATTTAGCATATGTGATTCTTTCAACTTCTGAAAAAGTAAATGAAATGGAATTCACTGTTAATGTTTTTCTTACAGTTTGAGATAATGAGACAACATTCCTGTAGTTTTATGTGCCTGGTCTCTCTAATATTCAAGGCAGGGTGAAAAGCATCTATTTTGATGCCTCACTTCATCTCACGGTTTCTTACCAGCAATAAGAACTGTATACTTCGCATTATGTGGATCCAAATATGTGGTTACTCGTAGATGTAGCATGTCCTCAGTTTCCTTTCTAAATTTTAAGTTCTAATGATGATTGGTATTTGACAAGAAGATGATTGTTTTTAAGAAGATAGATCTTAAATATATGTTAATCTCAGTTTAAGCAATTTGTAAAGTGCAGAAAATAATAGCTATCTAGTAGGGTAGTCAAAAGAATTTAGTGAAATTATGAACATAAGAGGACCTGGTACACAGCTATCATTCAGGACTTAGTAGTTACCTTTCCTCCCTTTAATTACCTTTCCTAAAGGGTGATTGATAGCATTGGCTAGATTCTGATTGCCTATAAAGATAATACTTTTTGCTAAATATAACAAGGAGGAGACATTGGTTATTTGCATTAAAATCTTTAATTTAATTTAGAAAATATGTTAATGCTAAGAAAATTCTTTAAGAAATGTATCAAGAAGACTAAAATATTTTTATAATATGTTCTCAATAAACTCCATTGGTTCTTATTTTTTAATGTAAATAATACTTAGGCATTATGACACTGGTCAAAATTGATAAAACTTTAACTCAAGCATCTATTCATAGCTAAAGAAAACAAAGAAACCTGGGGAAAATGCTATTTTATTAAGTTCACCACTTCACTTCCTTAGAAAATCTTTGTCTCATAGAAAATGATACATATTTAATTGTACACAATAGATGATGGGGCTTATTATTTCAAAGAAAGCTCAGAATGGGTGGAAACTAATTAAGAGAGAATCAGGTCTTTCAAATCATAAACACCCGCACATACCCAACAGTAAACAAAAGCATGAAAATAACTCAGTACCTAATTAAAACTCATACTATCTAATTATGCTTTAAACAGTACATAATTAAAACATGCATGCATTTAGTAGGCTATTTTCTGAAAGTGAAATGTGTTTCAAATAATAAGCAAATAAAAAACATCTAATTTGAGCTATTTTACCTAAGAAAATTAATCAAGTTTAAAACTGTTTTGTAAAGGGCAATTCCACTGGATTTTAAAAGTACATGCCTTTTATAAAGAAAGACCACTGGAGGCTATGCCTTCTCTTTGTATCTGTTTATGAGAGATGGACACTTTGGCTCAATGCTTTATGGTGAACATTACTGATTTAATGACATTGCCACCTAGTAACTAGAAGTCTCCTGTCTAAGGAGGCTTAGTAGGGTCTTTACATAGGCTGCCTTAATAAGCATTCATAGTAAGTTCTCTTAGCTAACTTTCTTTCCTCTGCCCTTTTCTCATCACCTAATTAGTGCTCTATTGCCATTCCTGTCCTTTTTGTCACTATGAGAAATGATTTACCCAGCAGGTGATTTTAACTGAGTCCCTCTGCATGCTCCGGGGGCTGCTTCCTGGGGTGAAGGGGCTGCTAAGAGGGACAGAGCCCTTGTTCACTGACCTGCTTAATCAGGACAGTTCAGCTGCTCCCTGCTTGAATAATTTTAGCTTTTACAAAGAAAGTTAGTAAACTACAAATATAAGACTTTGACTTTCAGTATAAACATTTTCTGACACCCTAAGAAGTTGAAAGATTTGTAGAGTGAGCAGCCTTATGCCCTCCAATGAGATCCAACAGTTGTCAACATTTTAGCCTATTTATAGAATCATTTCAGAGAAAATTACACCCCTAAACAGTTCAGCACACATCTACTAAAATTAAAGAAATTCTCTCACTAAAATACTATTATTGCACCTAGAAAATTCACAACAATTCTCATATATTTTTTTAACACTTGGTACATATTTTGAGCACAAAGTTTGAGCTGTGTCCCATTATTCTAGAATATCTTTTGTATAGTTTTATCTTTCATGGTGTTGGATTATTAGAGAAACTAGACCCACTGCCTTGTAGAAAAATCTGCTTTTGAGTTTATCTGTTTGTTTCCTATCATGTCCTTTCATTTGTTTCTTTATTCCCTGCATTTCCTATAGACTGTAGATAAGGCGTAAAGGCTTGATTAGATTCGAGTAATCATTTTTGGAAAAAGTATTTTCACATGAAGCTATAGCACATTGGTAGATATAAAGCATTGCTATTAGTGACACTTGCTTTGATAATTCAGTTAAGGTGGTAATCACAAGACATCTTTCTTGTAAAGGTTAAGCCTTCCCTCTCACAGTCAGCAGTCAATCTGAAGGTTGAGACCAGCATGATGTGAATTTTGTGTTCCTTCAGCTGTTCATCTCATGGGATCTATCCATGGATGATCCTGGACTGAATTATTTTTAAAAATTACTTTATAAAACTATTGTTTCTTCTTTATTTGCTATGCATTCTTCTATAAGAGTTTTCAATCACCAACTTACAGTATAATTCATTTTTAAAATAAGCAGGATAAATGCTTATGTCTTCCCTCAATCACCAACTTTCACAGTAAGAGCTGCAATAAGTGCTGCCTCAATGGTAGCAAATATGTTTCCTCCCTCCCCATTTCCTGCCTCCCTCCTTTCTTCCTTTTCTTTCTCACAGTTTCTGGCATTACACAATATAAAGGTGAATGGTAAAATTTATGCTAATAAATTAAAAGTGTTTTTTCTTAGAGCGACATTAAACAGTCACTGAAAATCACACAGTAAGAGAGAGACAGTGGAAGAAATGGAGAAGGTCTTTATGCTCCTTGAGAGGTACTTTACCCCTGCTTCTGAACGGGGGGCCCACATTTTAATTTTGCACTGGAATTCTCAAACTATGTAGACAGACTTCCTCTGACATCTCTCCCTGAGTATTATTTTTGTGAGATTCATCTACATGGCAGCATGTGGTTGAGTTTGTTCATTCCTACTGCATAAAATGAATCTCATTGCACAAATGAACCTTTCCCCTTTGCCATTCTCAACATTTAGCTTGCTTGTTGCAGTCCTTACAGAAAGAGTTGTGAACCTTCTTATATTTATCTTTTGGTGCAAAATTTCTGTTAGTTATATGCCTAGGAGTGATATATCAAGTATGTATATTGGATATATTTTATTGGATAATACCAAATAGTTTTCCAAAGTATAGTAATAGTAATTATTACTATTATAGTAATTATTATAGTTATAGTAGTTATAGTAATTATTCCTAAGCATGATGTAATGGGAATTCTAATATAGTTTCATATTTTCAACAACATTGGGATTATAGATTTTTTCATTTGAGGCTAGCTTGTGATTTTATTTTGAATTTTTAAAATTACTAAGTCAGTTGGGTAGTTTTTAAAAAATGTTTAGTGGCTTTTGAGTAGAATATAAAAAGCCTTTTAAGCCTCTTGTTCATTATCTGTGTGTGTGTGTGTGTGTGTGTTTGTATGTATGCGTGTACACTTTCTCTTATTTTTTTTGAAGAAATTCTTTCTCTCTCTCTCTCTCTCTCTTTTTTTTTTTTGGTACTGGGGATTAAACCCAGGGGTGCTCTACCAATGAGCTACATCCCCAGTCTTTTTTACTTTTTTTTTTTACTTTTTTCAACTAAGCTGCTGAAGTCTTTGCTAAATTGCTGAGGCTGGCCTCATACTTGGGATGCTCTTTCTTTAACCTCTCAAATTGCTGGGATTACAGAAATGCAACACCACCACTGGGCTGAAGGAGTTCTTCATACGTTCTGGATATGAATCCTTTGGTTCTAAATGTTGCAGAAATGTTTGTTTGTGTTTTGCCTTTTCTGTGTCTTTTGAGTACATTTTGAGGCACAGAGGCTTATGTGTGGTTATGTAGTTTGAGTTATGACTCTCATAAAGACATTTTTATATTATTTACTGGAAGTATTATAGGTTTATCTTTCACAGTTAGACTCACATACCTATTAGAAATAACTGTCAAGAAGTGGATCAAGGACCTAGCAATTACACCAGAGAGACCCTGCGCTAATAGAGGAAAAAGTAGGCTCAAATCTTCATCATGTTGGATTAGGCCCTGACTTCCTTAACAAGAGCCCTAAAGCACAAGAAATAAAATCAAGAATCAATAAATGGGATGGGTTCAAACTAAAAAGCTTCTCAGCAAAAGAAACAATCAATGAGGTGAAAAGAGAGCCTACATTTTGGGAGCAAATTTTTGTCACACACATGTCAGATAGAGCGCTAATCTCCAGGATATAAAAAGCACTCAAAAAGCTTTACATCAAACAAAACAAAACAAAACAAAACAAAAAACCAAAAAACAACTCAATCAATAAATGGGCTAAGGAATTGAACAGACACTTCTCAGAAGAAGATATACAATTGATCAACAAATATATGAAAAAATGTTCAACATCTCTAGCAATGAGAGAAATGCAAATCAAAACTACTCTAAGATTTCATCTCACACCAGTCAGAATGGCAGTTATCAAGAATACAAACAACATTAAGTGTTATCAAGAATACAAACAACAATAAGTGTTCACAATAAGTGTTCAACAGTAAGTGTTCCCCCCAATATGTGGGGGAAAAGGCACACTCATACATTGCTGGTGGGACTGCAAATTGGTGCAGCCAATCTGGAAAGCAGTATGGAGATTCCTTAGAAAACTTAGAATGGAACCACCATTTAACCCGGCTATCCCAAAGGACTACACAAAGGACTTAAATTGTGCTGCGTTTATGTACAATGAATCAAATGCATTCTGCTGTCATATATACCTAATTAGAATAAATATATTAAAAAAAAGAAATGATTGTTGAGCGTGGTGTGAAATAAGGGTTATGATTCTTTTTTGTCTCATTTGAAAAAAATTGACCCTGTTATTGGATAAAGATGAACTTTTCCCCACTGTTCTGCCCTCCATCTTTGTCATAAATCAATGTTTCCTACATAGTTTTGTTTCAGATTCTATTTTGTACAATTTTTCCATTTGTCTTTGTTGCTATAATAATCTGTGGCTGCCTGATACTCTGAAGCACACCTATAATTCCAATGATTTAGCTTCAGGAGGCAACAAAATTCCAAGTTTGAGGCTAGCTCCAGCAATTTATTGAAACTCTGTCTCAAAATAAAAATAAAAAGAGCTTGGAATGTAACTCAAAGGTAAAGTGCACCCCTGGGTTAAATCCCCAGTACTAAAACAATAATTAAATAGTAACAATAATACATGGCTATTAGTAATATAGCTTTGCAATATGTCATCATATCCAGTAGAATACATCTCCTTTGTTCTTCAAGATTGTTTTAGATATTCTCAGACTTTAACATTTGGAAATAAATTTTGAATCAACTTGTCTGTTTCCACAAAACCTTTTCCCAACTTTGATTAGGGTTGGACTTAATCTATGAAGGAATTTGGAGAGAAACTAATAATTTTATAATTTGTGTCTTTCCAGATTCTGAAGGCAGCCTAAATCTTCTTTAATTTATCTCAATAATTGTTTATATGTATTTTATTCTATTGTAAATAAAATGTTAAAGTTTTATTTTTCTTACACTTTGTTCCTGCTATCTGAAGACAATCATATGTATATTGTACATTAATGTATTCTGCAATCCTAAAATATTCATAAATTTTCATAATTTGACTATAGATTCTTTTGGGTTTTCTAGGTATTCTTATTTATGTCTGTTAATGAACTATATTGACTTTCAAATGAGATACTAATTTGCATTCCTGTAATAAATCGAAAATATTTTGTGAAAAATTACCATTTGGAATCTTGATAGATTTTATTTGCTAATATTTTTACACCATTTGGAATTTATTTAATTAGTCTTTGTGCTGTTTCTCCTTTCCTTTACCATTCCTTTCCTTCTGCTTTCCCTTGTCTGTCAAAGATCTCTAATACAATGTTTGATAGAAAAATGCTGATAGCAGACATTTTTGCTTCCTTCCAATCACTGAGGACAAAGTTTTTATATTTTCTTATTAGAGATGATGTCTTCTGAAGGTCTTTATTTTAATTTCCCTAGTATCTTTATGCAGAATAGGTAAACTTCTTTTTTGATTTTTATAAGAAGATTTTTCAAAGACTTTTTTCTGCAACTATTGAAAAAGAAAATTATGCAATTTTTTCTTTTACTGTGTTAATGTAATGAGATACATTGATTGACTTTCAAATGAAATACCAACCTTGCATTTCTTGGAGCCCAGAGCTGTTTTTTGTGAAGCTATTAAATTCAATTTTGTTAATATATTCAAAATTTTTCTAATTTATCTTCTTCCTTTTTTTGATAATTAATGTTCATATAAATATGTCCCTCTCATCTGTATGCCTTGGTAATCCTACCAAATAATGTTATAGGGTTAACTTTTAATAGTTACATGTATTTTAAGGAAACTTAAAATATATTTTAAGTTTAAAATATTATATCATTTCTATTGCATTTTCTTTCTTCCTAAAGGTCAAAATTTGTCTCTGGTGTCCTAGCTCTTTGATCTAAATAAGTATCATATGTAATTATTGTAGAGCAGATCTGCTGGTGACAAATTTTAGTTTTCCCTCATCTGAGAATAGCTTCATTTCATTATTGCTAATAAAATATTTTCACTGGATATAGCATCATAAAAATTCTGAGTTGATAGTTTTTCTCTTTTATCACTTTAAAGATATTTTATCCTATTTTTCCCCATAGTTTCTGATGAGAAGTCCACAGCTATTCCAATTATTGTTCATGGCATATAATATAATATTTTCTCCAGTTGTTTTCAATGTTTCTATTTTTGATTTATAATGGGACAATGCATAAGTTTCTTTGAATTTATTCTGTTTGATATTCCCTGAGATTCTTGGCTCTAAATTGTCATTTCTCATCAACTTTGGGAAATTTTTTCCCATTAGTGTTTCAAATATATGTTTCCCCAATCTTTTCTTCTGTGACATTAATAGCATATACATTAAACCTTTCAATATTGCCCCATAAGTCCTTTTAAAAAATTTTACAGTGTATTTCCTCTTTCTAAGATTGGGTAATTTTATCTGATCTATCCTCAAGTTCACTGATTCTTCTGTCAAAGAAGAATCTCTGTTATTGAACACACTTTGTGAATTATTATTTCAGGTATGGCAGTTTTCAGTTTTAAAATTTCCATTTGGTTCTTTTTTTATACTTTATATGTCTCTGCTTATCTCTCTTATTTTCCATTAACTTCAAGCATTTACCTCTTGAATCATAAGAATAACAGCTTCTTTAAAAACTTGTCATTCCAACAAGTGAATCATCTTGGAATGTATTAATTATATTTTATCTTGAGATTGGTTACACTTCCCTGCTTGTTTGAATGTTGAACTTTCAGATTGTATCTTGAACATTGTAATAGTATGTCATAGACTTAGTCTTGTTACATTACTTTGGAGAAGTTGATATTTGTATTTTATTGTAATGTAGTCTTGTTACATTACTTTGGAGAAGTTGATATTTGTATTTTAGCAGACAGTCACCTTGAATAGGTTTGGATCACAATTTCTCTAAACTTTCGTGCATTGTTTTACATATGAGCTTTTGGGGATGCCTAATATCTAAACTATAACAACTAATGAATCCAGAAGCCATGTTTCTTCTATAAACTAGTATTCTATTAGTTTTAACTACTAATTTGCAAATATAATTTGTTGTTTTTGAAAAAGTTTATATTTTGCTCCTTTGAAATATCTATTAGTTATCAGTATCAAAGTCTTAGCCAGTTCCCCAAAAACCAAAGGCCAAATATTCTCTCTGATATGTGGATGCTAACCCATAACAAGAGAGAATGGAGAGAGGAAAAATAGAAGTTCATTGGATTAGACAAAGGAGAACGAGAGAAGGGAAAGGAGATGGGAATAGGAATGACAGTAGAATGAATCTCATGTAACTTTCCTATGAATACATAACCAGTGTAACTACACATCATGTACAACCACAAGAATGGGATACTAATTAGAAGAAGTTATACTCTATGTATGTATGATATGCCAAAATATACTCTACTGTAATGTTATATAGAAAGAACAAATAAAAATATAGAGCTTTTATAAAATGTTTTAATACTTGGAAGTGGTAGAAATAAGACAATTTGAATAATTTTAAATAATTGCCATTTATTACTAGGTTCTAAAGTTGGTGCTTGGTGTATAATGTTTGAATCTCAGGACCTTGTTTATTACAGTCAGAGAACATAAACATTCTGTATAAAGGCTGATGTTTCATCCAAAGGAATTAGTATTCAACAGGTTACATTTAACTTTGTGTCCCTGTGTAAAGAATCAGTCTTTGGTGGGAAGAGTTTTTCTTGACACATCAAATACTTATGTAAATGATTCTATACCCTAAGTACTGAGACCAGCTCTTCTTGGGTCAGACACAGGCAGAAACTAGCCAATATTCAAATTTTATTGCTTACCTATATGAGATTGAAAATTATTATTAAAGATAAATCATCTGCTTTCAATACTATTCAAGTATTGAATAGTGGTCACCATGTCTATTACTTAAGCCTAGAAATTTTAAGTTCATAGTTTGGGTTTGTCCCTGAACTTTTCTCTGTTTACATATACTAATATTCCCATTTGCATAACCTCCTTTGCACTGTTGCAGAATAATCATAAACATCGAACAAAGTCAATCGGGTTCTTCAAAGAGCTTCCTTTCTTTATATTTGGATGAGGCTGAATAGAAATAACTTTGGATTCCCCCCGTGCTGCAAGATTAATTAAATCTACCCTAGTACAGCAGCTTGATTTGTTCAAGATAATGAAGAAAACTTTTTACTGTTGCTGTTTTATTTTCAATAGAAAGTAAAAGAAAGTAACAATGTAGGTAAAAATCAGTAAACAGAGAAAGGAAATCATGGGAGCAACTACAGTTCTTGGTCTACAGGACATTCTTTAGAGGCCGAGGGTGGGGAAGAAGGAGAATGTGATGACAAGCAAGATTTGGGAGAGGAAGTGTGAAGAATGTGACAGAGGGGACATTAGTGAGGAAGAAAATCCGGCTTGTTCAGTAGGCCCTGGCTGATGCTGTATAAAGTTTGCCTTCTCAGATGAGCCAGTGAAGCCCTCTTAGGAGACCTAATGAAAAGTATCTAATGATTTCAGAAAAAACTGGGAGCAGAACCACATATAATGGCTCTAAAATATGTTCTTTAATCCCTCTTCTAAATAGTTAAGCAAATATGATAAAAGAAATTACTTAAATGTAATGCATAAAGAAGATTAAACTCTAAAGCTCCTTTGGTTATACTTAAAAAATCAAACAGATTAATACATATTCCTTATTCATTCTAGATATTACTCTATTACTATAGTCAATCATAAAAATAAGCAATTACATGTGTGCGTGAGACAAAGGACCTGACACACATTAAGGTCCAGTTTCACTTCATTACAGATTTTATTTGCATGAGTTGAGATTTTTCAGCATGTAGAATCCCCCCCCCCCCCATCATCAGAAAGCTGAGCTGCTCTGGCAGCTGTGTGATGACAGCTGGTCACTCAAAGACCTTTAGCCATCAATGGTGATTGTGGATGAGGTGGATGAGTTGAGAGGCAGGGCCAACTTCATCCTTTTGGACCTGGCTGGGTCTTGACTAAAGGTTTCCGGTGTGTTTAAATAGGAATCACAAGCAACTGATAAGGAAATGTCAGAGATGTGAAATTTCAGAAAACAAAAGCACATTATACTTGGAAATAGTGCATAAAATTCCACAAACCTTCAGGAAAATCAGTCTTGGGCAGCAGCCTGAATAGCATTGTTTTAGGTAATATGATCACTAAAGTAAACTGACATTCTTAACTGAATCAGGCAACAGTAGTGGATGAATGTAATTTTTATTTCTTGGTCATTTCAGAAATTACCACTGATGAATTTAAGTTGCTTTTCGTGATTTAACCTTCAGAGACAATTCTAATGTCATTTTAATCAACAATATTTATCTATGAATTTAAATTCTCTTAACTTATATGACTAGTTGAACAGGAAAAGTTTTATTTTCAAATAAGGGTTTAAGCAGATGAATAATCTTGGATTCAACTGTCAGTCCATCTCTGCTAATCACTCTGGTCTATTCACACAGTTGTTGGTGTGGGTGGTAAGAACCCTGTGTGGACATTGACGTTTTCCAAAACCGGTGCCATCAGTAGCTCTCAACCATGGCTTTCTATTCTCAGCTTAGTTATTTTTTTGATGCCTGCTTAGTTCTGTATCTTGACTTTCAGACTTCAAGGTATACGTGTGTGTATATGTGTATGTGTACAAATTATATAAAAGTACCAAACAGTGAAAAAGAATTTAATGAGTTTACCAGATATTTATTGTTATTATTTTAATTTTTTTAGTTCTGGGGAATAGACCCAGGGCTAACTGCATATTTTATCATGGAGTTACACCCTTAGCTCTTGTATAACTTTTTTAATTATGAAAAGCAGGCAGGATCAGATTGACAAAGGAAATTGTAATCTGAAATAGACACAGACCAGGTTAGAAGAAGCTAGATGCAAAACTGAGAACTATTTTTATCACAAGAACTCTGAAAAACCATAGTGCAGAGTCAATTATAAATTAAAAAAAACTCCCTGGGCAATCCCCAGCATAAGTGATTTAGAGGAGACCTTGTAGAAGAGACCCATTATTATTCAAAGCAGTCAGTGACTGGAATTTGGGCCAAAATCTTGAGAGCCTCTCTTTCAATAACTGGTAGGACAAGTCAGGCACGCATTCTGACGAGTGTGCCCTCAGGTAATTTCATGGTCATGCAAACATAATAGAGGATGTTTATGCAAACTAAAAAACTACAACATCACTAGATGATATAATATGATGGGGTCATTGCCATTTATGTAGTCCATCATTAACTGAAATTGTTGGTGCTGGAGAATCCAACAGACTAAAGTCTAATAATGTCTTGTCCTCCATAACTGTTAATTTTATAAAATATGAAATGAGAATCGTCTTTGAAATTTAGTTTCCAACTCTATAACTTTAGGAATAAAGCTCAGTCCTGTAGACTTCTTTCTTGATATTTACTGCATGTAGGAAATTGTGCAAGATTATCCTTGCTACGTGTTTTCCAAAGACACAGTTGTGTTTGAGATTAAGTTACTGGAATAACACGCTTGTGCAAGTTCTTTTGAATACCTGGAATTGTAAATGTTTTGAAGTCAATTTAGTTGTAATCCTCTTAATCTGTGTGACTTTAAATGATTTCTATTCCCACACTGAATTAAAGGAAGCAAATAGGCATATTTTATATCAATAAAGCATACTATCTGCAAATAAGATAGACACAAACTTTTATGGATCAAGCAACATATAATGAACATGGACAATACTGTTTAAATGTACAATGAAAAGGAGAGTTATTTAACTTGTATAAATATGCAGATGACATATTATTTTAAACACCTATGGAACATGTATAGAAGGAAGATTTGTCAAACTCCAAAGTAGGGGGATGGGGACTAGGAGTAATTCAGGCCAAATTTGATTACAATATAGTAAAACTTAAAATGGTAACCAAGAATATCAGAAAGTTAAACTAATAAAAAAATAACAACAATAATCCTTTTGAGTAACTTCTGGTTAATTGAAGAAACTGAACTGAAATTTCAAAGTATTTAGGAGCAAGTTACCGTAAAGAATAAGCTATAGGAAGGGCTACCTAACATGGTACTAGAAGGAAAATGTAAAACATTAGAATAATACATTTAAAATGATAAAAAAATGAATCTAACAGAAATGACTAGTAGGATAAGCCAAAAATAGTAGAAGGAAAAAAACAAAAAAGAAGACCTTTCACACACAAAAATAAACAAATATATGTCTACTAGTATGAAAAGACTCATCCACTTTTCTCTCCAATATAAAAATATTATAAACTTCTGGCAAGTCCAAAAATGGAGAGAGGAACCCAACAGTCTCCTCCTTCTCTTCACTCACCTATACACACCAGGGAGGAACACATTCATTTGATTTCAATAAGCTTAGGTTAATTCGGTGTATTTTAGAATTTTATATAAATGGAACACTACATTGTACAGTAGTCCCCACCTCCTTTACCTGGGGTTTTGCTTTCTGATGTTTCAGTTACCTGCTGTCAACTTCAGTCTGAAAATATTAAATAGAAAATTTCCCTAAATAAACAATTACTGAGTTTTAGCTTGTATGTACTTCTGAGTAGCAAACTGACTGGGGTGTGAGTCCTGCCTTTGTCCATTGTATCCACACTGTATATGCTCCCCACCCATTAGTCATCTTGGCTACCAGATTGACAGGACTTACATTTAAGTAAACCTTATTTTATTTAACACAAAGCTCTTTGTTATCATTAGTTATTTTTTATCTCTTACAATATCTACTCTATAAATGAAACTTTATTAAAGTTATATATGTATAAGGTCAAACAGAAAATATAGAGTTTGGTGCTATCTGCTGTTTGAGGTGTTCACTGGGGGTCTTAGAATGTATCCTTTAAAGATAAGGGGGGGGGGCTGGGATTATGGCGCAGTGGTAGCACGCTCGCCTAGCACGCATAAGGCACTGGGTTCGATCCTCAGCACCGCATAAAAATAAAATAAAGATATTCTGTCACCTACAGCTAAAAAATAAACATTTAAAAAAAATAAAGTTAAGGGGGGCTATCATATACTTTTTTGTGTCCTGATTATTTCAGTGGTAGAAGGAAAAACAAAATAATAAAGAAACTTCACATTCTAAAACAAAAAATCATAAACTATTACTTTGAAAAGATTCATCCATCTTGTTACAGGTATTAATCATCCATTCTTTTCCATTGCTGAATAGTTTCCTGTTGTATGAATATACAGTTTGTTTTCTGATGATGGTTCTAATAAACAAAGTTGATATGAATGTTTCTGTACAGAGTATTTGGTGGACATATGCCTTCATTTCCTACAGAGTCATAAGGTAGATTTATGTGTAATTTTTTAAGAAACTGCAAGACAGGTTTCCAGAGTGTTTTCTATTTCTTTTTTCAAAACTGTGTCATTATTGGATGGGCATCAAGGACATAAACCAAACTTTTGGTAACACTACTTAAAATTATATTAATCGCATTACCAACAATATGAAAAATATTAAAACTGTTACTATTAAAATATATATAATTTGTTGTAAAAGAATAAAAACAATGAAAAGGAAGAAAATAAAATATTGTTTAAGAAAAGTGGACTGTAAACTAAATATAACCAAACTCAGTGACATTAAATTCCACTGAGCAAGAATACACATAAGGGTTTTCAAAATTCTGCCATGACTAATTCTAAAATAAAGAGCTGTAACTTTCCTTGGAAATCGGTGATATAATACATTCGAGACAGGCTTTTGTGAGGACAAATGTTGATTTGGCCTTGACCCAGAAAAATCTCCCTTACTTTTTTTTGGGTACCCGGGATTGGAATCAGTGATACTCGACCACTGAGCCACATCCCCAGCCATATTTTGTGTTTTATTTAACAACAGAGTCTCACTGAGTTGCTTAGCACCTCACCATTGCTGAGGCTGGCTTTGAACTCGCAATTCTCCTGTCTTGGCCTCCCAAAGTGCTGGGATTACAGGTGTGGGCCACTGCGCCCGGCTGAGGATCCCTTTTTGGTAAGGTAACCTCTGGCAGCTTCTCAAGGTAAACTGCTCAATGGAGAACAATGTCCAGTGGGCATTAAATAAGTAATGACTCGGGGTATTTTCAACTTTTACCATCAATCCAAAAGCTTTTTACAGAGTCTCTGTATGGTCCCTTAAGGTTAGTATAAAGGCATCCAAGTGAACTAAATGAAGTCATGTTTCTGAAGGGTGCTGGGGAGACAGAAGTGGGGAGTGTAAGGAGCCCAAATACCCTGTTTACCTTCAGTAGGGTCAGGATAATAAATTCAGGTACCAAAGCAGATCACACCTTTTCCTCTTATTTTCCTTTCTAATGTGAGGAAGCATGCTTTTTATGAGTCCTTGGAGGTAGAACACTACCTTATGACCTCAGGGCAGTAAACACTAATTGTCTTTGACAGTGGCATAGCACTCCAGATGTTCAAAAGACTTCAGTATTTAAGGGTTCCTGCTACCTGCTTGTGAAGTCCATTTCAGACACAAAGTAGGTGTCCCAGACTTGAAGAACACATGGCATGACATAGGCCAAATTGCCCCAAAAGGAGAATAAGTGAGATTAGAACCCAGATGTCTCCACTCTTTGAAAAACCATACCAAGCCCTCTGTGTTCTGCAGCCTCTTCCAGTTAAATACTTTGATTCTGTGTAGGTTTGGGATTGGGGACTTTTTTTGGGAAACTGAAAAAGGCCATTTCTCTGGAGCATTTGATTTTGTGACGTAACAAGAGGTATCACTTTTATTATATACTTAAACAGGGTATAATGTGTTCACATTTTTAAATTTAAGTTTTTTCTTTTACTTTTTATATTTTAACTGATAATCACTTAATTTTCATTTTATATCACCAAGACTGGGTAAGTTTGGAGAAGAGGATGGAATTTCAATTTGACATTTAAGATTTCCTTATTTTCCCTTCTTTGTTTTTTTTGTTTTTTTTTTATTTTTTTATTTAGTGCAGAAAATTCGGAGGCATGAAGATACATAAAAGAAAGCTAATGAGTTTAAAGTTAGATATTTGGTCATTTAGTAGCTGTATCATCATGAACAAGCTACTCAGCTTTGAATCTTGCATCTTCTCCTGTAGAATGAGAATAACAATACCTGGCTTAAACACAAAGCATGTTCTGTTATGAGCCTTTGGATACACACCAAAGTTTACATGTTGGAAACATAATCTCCAAGCAATGGTGTTTTTCAGCATATCATTTCATTTGAACTTGGGGATTATGTTTGAAAGAAACACTTATTTCTTGGTCAGATGAAGAAACTGAGGCACAAAGAGGTTCATTGGCATGCCCAAGGTTTCTTGGGAGGTGAGAACTGGAATAATGTTAGGTCTATTTCATGGGAAGTGCACATTGTACTATATGTCCTTCCATGTATGCCTGAGGGTGACATAGTTATCAAATTGATTTTTTTACACATATATTTTCAGTCTCAAAAACAAATCCAACTTATGAGCCTAAAATAGAGCAGTTTCTTACTTTGTTCTCAGAGACTAAGCTACCCTTTGCATTCTAAAGCAGCATAAGTAGGTATCTAATATGTCCCTATCAAGAAAATATTAGATGTAGCTCAGTGATTGGATGCTGCCATGTGTATGTGAATCCCTGGGTTTAATCCCCAGAACCACCAAAAAACATTGACATACTAGAAACCATTATTTGGTACTGGGTTTACTCTCTGTCAAGATAAAAAGTCCTGCATTAACTTTTCTTTGATTTACTAATGGGTTTATTAAAATATTATTACATGAATTTTCATTGAGTAGTTATAAAGGTGTGTCTTCAACAGGAGGAATAAGAATCGAGAGAACTGTGGACTAGCTGTCTCCTTTCCAACCCTTCACCTGGACTCCTCCAGAAAGATCATCAAATCATGTTATGTCAGACTCTACAGAAAGGCTTGAGTGTGTCCACACACCGGGCTCTATTGAGATTAAATGTTTTGGAAAATGCGTACCTCACTAAATCCATCAAGCCAAAGTCCTTGCTGCACACAATTCCTTTTCAGTGTGCAAACAGCTATGGATATTTATCTTCTCAGTACTCCCAATTTCATGTTTTTCCTTTTTTCACTACCCTGGGCTCACCCTTCCATTGTTTGCCCCCATCTAAACCTCATTTGTTTTGGGGGGGGGCTGCTGCCTAGTTTATCAAGCACCAACCTCACTATTCATTTTGGCCCCAAATCTTTTCTCTGACCCCTTCCTTAATTGATATCTAGTTATTTCCCAAAGGCAATGCTCCTCTGTGTTCCTGGCACACAGAGCTCCATATTTTTCCATTTCCTACTTTAAGGCCAGGGAGAGAAGTCAACATCCATCTCTTTGAATGCCTTATTTATTCTTGTGCCATGTAATTGCTTCTCCTACTAATTGCAGAATCCACAACTCTATAAATTCTTCAGTATAGGTAAATTAAATTTATTAACATAATTAAAAATAAAACAATATGTATTTTATCAAATTATACTCAGGCATGTATGATTACAGACAGTGAAGTGGTTATGCTTGCATTTATATATAGAATTGCTGCATAGAGAAGCTAATATATTCATGATGCATTGGTATTCCAATAACTTAAATTATGCTGACACTGATGACTTTATTTTTCAAAACACTGACCAATTTTCAGAAGTCTTAGCAAATTCTAAATAAAATCTTCTTCTTCTTTTTTTTTTAACTCAGTTCTTGCATTCCTGAAAAACCCAGTATGTATGAAAACAGCATAAAGAATGTCTTGGATTTGTATTTAAAAGGGAATTTATTTCTAGACTCAGATAATTGTAAACAGGGTTATAACCAAATGAATGCCAAGAAAGATATTTTAAAGTTGTAAGGACACAGGGCAATTTGTGATTGTGGAGAAGTATACCACACGGACATTTACAGCACTGGTTTTCACCCACTGGTGCCATGGAGAAAGACCCACATTGTCTTTTTTGCCTTGCTGCAGGCATATATATTCTTTTATTACAGTATCTAAAACTTGACTGAATTTGTTTATTCATGAATTTGTGGCTTTTCCTGAACTGTAAATTCCTTGAGGATAGGCAAATCTTTATTTTTATATTAAAAAAAGCAAACACTACTCTTGGTGCTAAAGGACATTTAATGTGTGAATATATTACACATGTACATGCGTGCGCTGCACACACACACACACACACACATACACACATATTCATGCTCTCTCTCTTTTTTATTTTTATTTTTATGGTACCAGGGATTGAACTCAGGGGCACTAGACCACTGAGCCACATCCCCAGCCCTATTTTGTATTTTATTTAGAGACAGGGTCTCACTGAGTTGCTTAGCACCTCACTTTTGCTGAGGCTGGCTTTGAACTCAAGATCCTTCTGCTTTAGTCTGGAGCCTCTGGGATGACGGGAGTGTGCTGTGGAGCCTGGTTCATGCTCTCTTTATAGAGAAGTTTTAGAAAAATTGAGCAGGGAGGACTGAGAATTCTCACATACCCCTTTCCATGCAGATGAAGACTCTGATCAGCATCTCATACTAGAGCGATACACCTGCCATAACCGCTGAACCCACATTGATGCACTATTACCAACCAAAGTCCGTAGTTTATATTAAGGTTCACTCCTGGTGCTGTATTTTTTATGGGTTTTGATAAATGTATAATGACATATATCTAACATCAAAGAATCACACAGAGTATTCTCACCACCATAAAAATCCTCTGTTCCTTTTATTCATTCCTTCTTTCTTCCAAACTGCTAGCAACCACTAATATTTTTACTTTTTCTATAATTTTTTAAGACCTACTTTTTGCATGGTATTTCAATTATCAATTGCTGCATAACAAGACATTCCAGAATTCAGTGACTCTTTGTAGTTGTTTATTTTTATTGCTAATCATGGTATTGGCTGCCTGGGTTGCTCTTAGGTGGACTCCACCAGAGGCTATTGTGAGGTGGTGGTTGGCAATGTCTTTTTTTTTCCATATTTAATTTATTTGTTTGTTCTATTTAGGTTTATACATGATATCAGAGTGCAATTTGATTCATTGTACACAGATGGAGGATAACATTTCATTTCTCTGGTTGTAAGTGATATAGAATCACAACACACATGCAGTCATACATAAAGCTAGGGCTATGATGGCCATCATATGCCACCACCTTTACTGTCCCCATGCCCTCTCCCCCCTTACACAACCAATCTGGAAAGCAGTTTGGAGATTCCTTAGAAAACTTGGAATGGAACCACCATTTGACCCAGCTATCCCACTCCTCGGTCTATACCCAGAAGACTTAAAAACAGCATACTACAATGATGCAGCCACTTCAATGTTTATAGCAGCTCAATTCACAATAGCTACAATGTGGAACCAACCTAGATGCCCTTTGATAGATGAATGGATAAAGAAACTGTGGTATATATACACAATGGAATATTACTCAGCAATAAAAGAGAATAAAATTATGGCATTTGCAGGTAAATGGATGGAGTTGGAGAATATCATGCTAAGTGAAGTAAGCCAATCACAGAAAACCAAATGCCAAATGTACTTGTTGATAAGTAGATGCTGATCCATAATGTGGGGAAGGACACGGAAAAGATTTGACTGTACTGATTGTCCAAGAGCTTCTCCAGTCATCTAGTGTCTTAGCTAGAATGGCCAGAACAGCTAGGAGCTGGCCAGGCCAGGAGTATCTCTTTTAATGTGGTCTCTCCACATAGATCAGGCTTCCTCACAGTGTAGGTAGCAACTGGCTTCCCTGATTGAGCACGGTGCCAAGAAGAGTATAGAAGCTAGCCATCTCTTTTAAAGGTTTGAAATGGACACAATATTATATTTGCTAAATTTTACTGATTGACATAGTCTCATCTCTGGCCTACAGTTAAGTGGGTGGGTAAACCGATCCCACTGCTTCCTAAGGAAGTACAAAGATTTTTGGTGTTTCTGATATATCACAGATAGGTAGAAGGATGGGTGACATAGCATTTAAATTAAGTCTGGAATGAGAGACTGATATTTATGACAGATAAAAATAAGATGGGTAAAGGACAGTTTAAGGAGAGGAAACTGAAATTATAGACTAGGAGAGCAAAGTCCAGAGCGTCCCAACTTCCTGAAGTATAGTCAGTAGAAAAGGAACTGGTGAAAAATAAAGCCAAAAGGTAGGCTAAAGCCAGACTATGGAGGTGCCAAATGTCATACCCACTGTCCTAGCCTGAATTAGTAGTCAGTGACTGATAAAGGATGTAGTTTAACCACCTCAATCTGTCCTATCTTGATGAGATCCTGGCTTGCCAATTATGCAGCAAATTGAGTTTTAAAAGTAATTTTTCTGTTAATCTATTCAGTACAACAAAGGATAATTTGGATTGGCTGATAAGGAAAGGATCAGCCTGAAGTCATTCTCAGCCTCCCACAGCACCCCCAGAATGAATGTCTCCTTCCTCTAAGTTCCCCTAATGCTTTCTTTGGTTTTGCTACCGCAGCCAGTCACAGCAAGAGGTATCATAATGGTTTCTACATATGCCTGTGGCTTCAGCCCTGAGGCACACTCCTTGTGTCTTGTCAAATGGATGATTTAGAGCCATAAGGTCAAGATAACACCAGAAGACAACTGTGTTTCTTACCAGTTGGCCAGAAAATTGATTCCTTTCTTTCCCCTCCATGATCTTGAAATATGGATATGGTTTAGCTAATCATATCTTATCCATCCCCAATGCAGTCAACGAGAAAGAAGAAATTAAAATAACAAATGCTCCTTCATCCTTTGTAAAAAATGTACTTTGGGTTGAGGGCTGAGGTCCTATTCCTACTCTGCCTCATTCCACGCCTATACTTTTTCCTTCAAAATATCATTTTGTGAAAGGATCAAGAATGCTACATAAATGACAGAGTCCACTTTAAGACAATATGTTTCTAGAAATGTTATATATATATATTTTTTAATATTTATTTTTTATTTGTAGGTGGACAGGATATCTTTATTTTATTTTTATGTGGTGCTGAGGATCGAACCCAGTGCCTCCCGCGTGCTAGGCGAGCATGCTACCACTGCGCCATAACCCCAGCCCCTCTAGAAATGTTATATTTAGTTAAAATTGAGATAATCTGTAAGAGGAGGAAAGCATATAATGTTTTTGACTATAGTACAACATAAAATTAAATGGTAGGAAGAGAAGCTATTTATGAAAACAAAATCTACTAATTTTTCTTCTCTTGAGCATGCACCCATATACATTTACTCAAACATTTGTCCTTTATATTATTTGAAATAAGAAAAGCAAAGTCAAATGACAGCCATTATGAGTGACTTAGAAAAAGGCTCATTATGAGTAATACAGCAAAGGGCTCCTGTTCCTTTTAACTATGTCTATTTCTGTAACATGTTAGAGGTTTTTTTTCCCCTAATGTTAGAATTGGGACATTAATAAGTAGCTAAGATCTCATATGGAATTAATTGTGCTCCTTCACAAGCCGCTGCTGGGTCACACACTCAGAAATGAGTGCTTAGCAGCTTAGAATCTCACTGTTCTTCCTTTGATGTGTGATTCCTGGATTCTTGGTCAACCCTATTGCTCCCTGATTTGCTCATCTGTAAATCAGGAGATTCCCATGAGGAGTTGGCACACTATATTTGAACATAGTTTTGTAAATAGGTGTTGAAAATTCAAGTTAAAAGTGAGAGAGAAGTTCACAGATATTCTTTAGGTTAACTTCCAGACTTCAAGAAAGATGCCGACTGTGTCTGCCCCAAGTATATCACCAGCTGGCCACAATGATCCTTTGTTATCCCCAACAGTGTGTAGTCTTGGAATATTTGTCTTTTTTATCATATTTCAAGAACTCAACATTTTCATGATATTATTATTACATTTATATATAAAAGAATGGAAATGAGAATACCCAAAGTGCTCTTCTGGCCTAAAAAAGTAAAAACTGACAGTTTTAATACCTTTTAGGAAACAAGGGTACCAATCTGAATATTATTACAGAGATGTATGATAATCAGAGTGCTGACAAGTAGAATCGCCAATTTAGAGGCCTAACAGGTTAAATTCTATTTGTCCTAAAAGATGCTTTTATACAATAATTCTTCCAAGGACAGTTTCAGCAACCCAGCACGGATTAGATTACATTTCCCACATGTTGAAAGTAGTATAAGATTGTAAATGTTTTCCATTTACTCCTTTATATACATATATGTATATGTTAATATGTAATATTTTATATATATATATATTATTCTGCAGCTGTAGGGGAGAGGAGCATTTTATACTTCTCATATTTCTGAGTGCATTTAGGAACATGTGTACTTTCCCTATCTTAGCATTGTAATATCTTAGCACCCAGGGGAAGAAAAAGGGTGGCCTAAGAAAGTTATAATGTAAAAAATGGAAAAGGAAAGGACACAGAGAGTTTTTATAAAGGGAGCCGTATAACATCTAATATTTTGCATTTATCATTCTTCTATTTGTTGACTATATGGAGCACTCCATCTTAAATTTAGATCTCTATAGCCTCCCTTAAATATCTCACTACAGGGGAATACCTCTTTAGCACCCCAGGAATAATATTTTTGGTTCCTTTTTAAAAAATTTTTATAGCATTTCTAAGGCATTATTTCTATAGTAGTTCCCCTCATCTTTGATGATACAGTCTGGGAACTGAGTGGATCCCTGAAAGCTTGGACAATACCAAACCCTATATATACTGTGTCATTTCCCCATGTACCCTACAGCGGGCCTCTTAGTACCAGAGTTAATTTATCTTTCTAAGTTTTATGCCCTGGTGTCTCTTTTCCATTTCTATTCTTGCCTTTTGGAGCTTTATTATTATGTAAAATAAGTGTTATGTACAAGACTGTTTACTAAAAGAGTGGATTTGATAACAGAGATGATCACTAAATAGATCTGTTAGGCAGAGGGATGATTCATATCCTAGAAGAGATGGGGTTGCATGGCATAATTTCTTTATGCTACTCAGACTGTTGTACCATTTATAATTTATGAATTGTTCATGTCTTGAATTTTCCATGGAAGATTTTTGGACTATGGTTGTCCATAGGTAACTGAAACCGTGGAAAGTGAAGCTGTGGGTAAGGGGCAGATACTGTACATGTAAATGAGCACTCTCTTGCTCATTTTATTTTCTATTTCTTCATTTCCTACCAGGATATTACCTGATATAAATAAGCTTTTATCCTCACTGTAGTGTAACTTATCAACTTTCTTCTGTATGGAGCTTGGTGAACTGTGGATACCCGTTGAATGGACTGGGATGCAGTTGGAGGGATCTTTCAAAGATGTGAGCATACTGCATCTTTGGTGACTGAGGTGAAACTCCAAGCTACTCCCAATGGAATCAGATTTGGAGAGGCAGTCCTCACATTGTGCCTTTGTTTTAAAAGATTGGTTGAGTTCTTATCTTTCCATTTGATGAGGTAACTTCACAGGTTGGACATTCTGTACTATGAAATCATTCTTGCCTCAGCCTTTCCTTAGGGAGGGTGAAATTTTCCTTTCTGGAGCTTTGGAAGGTTAAAACTTGCAAAGTCTTTAAGACTTCAGGTTTTAGAGAGAAACCAAGCTGTGATATACTCTATAAGGGGCTCGATTTAGTGAAATTACGTATTTAGTTACTAATACTGTTTTTGAAAAATATGGTCATTTCTATGACAAAATAATTCAGAGATAATAGTCCCTAAATATAGACCAGAGAGTTTTTTATTTCTCTGGGGTGACATGGGGAACTAGTAATTCTGTCACTCTTTATTATGACTAGTACTATGCCAAGAACCTTTAGGGTTACCCCTGTAGGTATTAAATTGTCACTTTAGTTGAAAGACTCTTGTGTGTGGCGTCATGAGAGCAGACCCTACATGTAGAAATGTTTAAGGAATGTGTTAAGACTGTGTCTTTGTCATAAAATGCAGCAGCAGTCGCTCAGTGCAGGTAAATCAATTTTTTGTGATTAAGCTCTGTGGTCTTGAAAGTAAATTCTTCCCTTACAATTAACACTCAGTGACAAAACCAGTAAGTTTGGATGGGGCAGTGTAGATGGTTCAGCACAATTAGGAATTATTAAACACTTACTGAGGATACTTTTGGTTTTAGGGCCATTTGTAAGTTCAGTCTTGCATTTAATGGAAGAGAGTGGATTAACAAGCCTCCCTCTTGTGACAATTCCCAAGCAAGAATGTGTTTTCAATGAGAAAGTAGTCAAATTGGTGCCTGAAGAACGGGAATATCAGAATAGTAGTTGGAACTTAAACTTTTTTTAAACTAAGTTTTTCTTTCCTTTTTCTATTTTTATGTTTCTAGAGAAAATGGAGAACTCCAGGGCACTATATAAGGACACAGGTAGGCAGTCTTGTATTTATGGGAGATCAATTAAAATCTAGCCAAGAACAAGTAAGTGAAGTCAAAAGCATGCCTCTGATTGACAAACTTATGGATGAATGCCGTCTCCTTGGATACTGCTCTTTCTCATTTGGACTAGGTCAGGAAGGTCTGGACAACTTCAATATGAAACTGAATTTATACTTTTAGGATTAGTTTAGTATTTCTAGGAAGTTAAAAAAAAACCCCTCAGATCTCTATAAGAAACTTCCTGTTGTCATCTTGGGTCTGGGACTCAAGTGAATAAAATGTGTCATTGGTCCTGGTATCAAAACCAAAGCAATAGCCAGAAGCATATTATGGTAGGAAGTTTTAATTGAAAATAGTAGATTTCCATACTTAGCTATGTATTAAAAGCCAGCAGGATGTGAGAAGGGCTTCCAGTGAGGTTCTAATGTTACTTATTCTCCATTTCAACTCAGCCATGTCTCAATGTCATGTCCCTGATTGTCCAGGGATACTGCAGAGCTTCTTATGATTATGAATGGAATATAGTCATCTAACTTACTAGTATTATACAATTATAAATCTCAATATCATTTAGCACTTGCATTTTTCTGGTGAGATATCACTGGAAAAGTAATCAGAAATATCATACGTCATCCATTAATATTTTATGTGGGAAGTCCTCAGTTTTCTGTTTTCTATAGACCATATGTTCTTAGAGCTTGGACAAGTGCAACTCATTAGTTCTGCACAAATTTCAGTTGGTTGATATTTTCAGAATTTATTTTAATATCCTACTATGCATTGATACAGCCTGTGAAGTCACTGATGTGTTTGAAGGGCTTCACAGAGATTCCTTTGCAATCTCTCTTCTAAGATATGTACTTTAATAACTCTTTACAACAATATTCTAACCAGGAAAATATGGTCATTTAAAAGTGTTTTTCTAATCATCATTATTATTCACATCCTATAAGTAAACATATATAACTACTATTGCATTCATATGAGCACTTTATTTTTTGTTTTATTGTTTATTTTTAAAAAATGTGTACTAAAAATTAATCATACATGTTATATTAATGGGGTTTGGTGTGATATTTCTGTATTAGTTAGCACATATGAGTGTTTCAAAATATGAATAAAATCAATGATCCCAAAAGGAAAAGATAAGGCTGACTTCATCATTTATAGAGCTTTCTCATATTTAAGACCTGAAAGATAAAGCAGTTTTTATAATAATGTTGAATAATACTGAAAAATTTTGGAAGATATTAATCATGATAAACATTTTTAACCTCTATGTTTTTATGCTTCTGCTATTAATTATAGAAAAAAGTACGAGGAAGTAAAAATTTTTGTGCTATCTGAGAAATGTCAATTATATCCTATTGTAAAAGGCACTGTTATCCCACATATCATCTACCTGTAAATTCATCTTCTCTATCAATTTATCAATCTATCTAAATATAACTTAAACTCTCTCTTTCTCTCTCTTTTTTATTAATCTTAAAGTAAAATTTATTTTTTTCCAATCACTAATAACAAATCATTAAAATATACTTTTATTATTTTATTTTAATATTAAGGGAAGAATCCTAGGACATTTGTCATTGAAAGTTTATCTCCAGAGACACACCATACCATGTATCTTTGTTTCATTAACTTAAAAATTTTCAGTAGCTATTTAATTTTCCTTTTCTTAGTAT
The DNA here is from genome assembly GCA_004024805.1 of Geosciurus inauris. Classification (NCBI taxonomy): domain Eukaryota; kingdom Metazoa; phylum Chordata; class Mammalia; order Rodentia; family Sciuridae; genus Geosciurus; species Geosciurus inauris. The sequence continues at coordinate 43,370 of PVHX01012447.1, forward strand.
TTATTATGAACTAAGAGTACAGTTAAGTGTTCATTCCTTAAAGTAATGAAATTTTTGATATGTGAGACTATTACATATAATGGAAAGCATCATGAATCCTTATATTTGAAAGATACATCAAATATTATCTATGGTTCATTCTTTTTATTTTATAATTAAAAAATCAAATTCCATGTTAATTTATCTAAAGTCATCATATAACAAATTATGGCAGAGCCAAAGACTGATGCTCTTGGAGCAACTCATTGACCACATACTGGGAAGCAGAAGTCAAAGAGCTCCCCTAGTTCAAGAAGTCGTTCCATTCATATAGGTTCAGATCATGGCTCAGGACCTGGGCTCTGAGAATTTTACCTTCTGGCTGGGACTTAGGAAATTTCCAAATGGGCCATCTAAAGGTGAGGTGTTTTTCACAGGTGTGGGACAAAGGCAGGGTCTCTGCTTACCTGAACCTAAGGGCAGTATATCTCCCAGACAGTTGGAGAGTTAGATATTCAAGAAAATACTCACACTGTGCAACCAAAGTTTACACAAAGTGCAATGGAGTTCAAAGGAAGGGACAACTTGCTTTGTCTGGTGAAGGAGTAGGAAGGTTTCATGGAAGTTATGCAATTTGAGGAGAGTCTTCAGAGATGGGTAGGACCTTTCTAGGTTTTCTAGTCAAAAGAACAACATGTGCAAATTCTGGTTATATGAGTCGACTTCTGAGCTTTGCAAAACAGTGGAAGTTAAATGTGGCAGGAAAGTAGATTAAATCAGGGAGGAATAGATAAACCCAGAAGAGTGGATGGTGAAGCTTCATACACCAAAGGGCATTGCTGGGGCAATGTAGATGACATTGGGGCTAGAGACTGGAGAGTCCGTGACAGAAAGCATTAAGCTAGAGTGAGGAGATGCTGGGGATGAGCTGGGAGCAGTGGTAGGTCCCAGAACAAGTATCTCATTTCTCATACTAAAGCATCATCACCAGAATAACTATGGTGAAAGTTCACTATGAATGTGGAGAAAGAAAACCTTGGCATTGTGATTGATTAGAAATAGCCAGAATCAACTTTATTGGTCTACTATTCCGGTTATAACTATTATTTCTTCTGCCCAGAAATAAGAGAAAACAGAGAGAGACAACTAAAAATGTAAAACAGTACTTTCTAAAATAGACATGTTTTATGATTCATGCAATTCCCTAGAACATATTTTTAATTATTGGACAATAGCACAGACACTGAGGTTAAAGTTTTACATACCAGATGGGTAAAAACAGGCTTTGTATAAAACAATTAGATGTTAAGGGCATCATCATTTTAGTTGGATCATCAGTAAAACACATCAGACAATATCCATAACTTAGGGAAAAATATTTGCATTTAACTTCACTCCAAACATTTGCCTCCACTAAGTTTTATTCTTGTTTACATAATTGGATATTAAATATTCTATATCATACAGTTTTCTTAGCAACCGAGAATAAAGCAATGTTTAGCACAGTGCCTGAATTAAAGAATTTCTATCTCCAAACAGATGACTTCTCTGGGCAAACCTCTGGCCTGTTTTCACTTTTAATTAAGACCGAGTAAAGGGATATATATATATATATATATATATATATATATATATATATATATATATATTTTAAACCTTTATTTTATTAATTTATGTATTTTGTATGTGGTGCTGAGGATTGAACCTAGTTCCTCATGCATGTGAGGCAAGTGCTCTACCACTGAGCCACAACCCCAGCCTCGAGACATATATTTTTTTAAAAAATATATACAATGTGAATTATAAAGCATAACAATAACATAAATATATGTGAAGCCATCTTCCCAATTTATGAAGGAGAATCACTAACATAGTTTGAAGTATTGGTATAAATTTTTCAACTACATCTCCTAACTTGTTACTTGAATAAATATTACCTTTAATTTGTGTTTATCATTCTCATGTTTTTGCAACAATGTATTATATAACAATTTCCAATAATTTTTTAATTTTTATAAAGTAATAGCTTATTTTTCATATTATTATTTCTTTTCACTTAAGTTGATGTGTAAAGTCATAGTTTATTCATTTCCACTGCAGTAGAGTATTCCTTGGTATGAATGTAGATATAGAATTTATCTATTCCCCATTTTTTGGAAATTTGAGTTAAAATTTTTGCTACTATATGCAATGAAGCTATGAAAATTCTAGTATGTCTACTAGAACATGTGTAGGGCTAGGGTATACCTAAAAACAGAAGTCAAGGATAACTCCATGGTTTCTATGGCTTTGGAAATTTGAAGGACTGTTGGATTAATTGAAGGATAATAGGATGACTATAACTATAAGTCAGAAGGTTTTAGGGAAAGGTTCAGGAGTTCATTCTGGACACATTGTGAGAAGTGTGTTATGTTGCATATGTTGAATAGAAAGTTTAAAGCCGGGCGTGGTGGTGCATGCCTGTAATCCCAGCACTTAGGGAGGCTGAGACAGGAGAACTGCGAGTTCAAAGCCAGCCTCAGCAAAGGCGAGGTGCTAAGCAATTCAGTGAGACCCTGTCTCTACATAAAAATACAAAATAGGGCTGGGGATGCAGCTCAGTGGTTGAGTGCTCTCCAGTACCAAACAAAAAAAAAAAGTTTTATATAGGTGTCTGGAGTGTTTTTTTAATTTTTAATTTTTTCTTTTTAGTTATACATGATAGTAGAATATATTTTGACATATCATACATGGAGTATAACTTCCCATTTTTGTGGTTGTATATGATGTGGAGCTACACTGATCATATATTCATATATTAACATAGGAAAGTTATGTCCAATTCATTCTGCTATCTTTCCCATTCCCATTCCCCCTCTCTTCCCCGCACTCCTCTTTGTCGAATCCAGTGAACCTTCACTCCTTCCTCTCCCCTGCCTATTGTGAGTAGCATCCATATATCAGAGAGAACATTTGGCCTTTGGTATTATGGATTAGTTTATTTCACTTAATAGTTTCCAGCTCCATCCATTTATCAGTAAATGCCATAATTTCATTCTTATTTAGGGCTGAATAAGATTCCATTATATATATGTACCACATTTTCTTTATCCATTCATCTCTTGAAGGACATCTAGGCTGGTTCCATAGCTTAGCTATTGTGAATTGAGCTGCTATGAACATTGATGTGGCCACACCACTATAGTCCTTTGGGAGTATGCTGAGGAGTGGGATAACTAGATTAAATGGTGGTTCCATTCCAGGTTCCCTGAGGAATCTCCATATTGCTTTCCAGAGTGGTTGCACCAATTTGCAGTCCCACCAGCAATATATGAGTGTGCCTTTTCACCCACATCCTTGCCACCACTCATTATTGCTTGTATTCTTGATAACTGCCATTCTGACTGGAATGAGATAAAATCTCAGGGCAGTTTTAATTTGCATTTCTCTAATTGCTAGAGATATTGAACATTTTTTCAAATATTTGTTGACTGATCGTATTTTTTCTTCTGTAAAATGTTTGTTCAGTTCCTTAGCCCATTTATTGATTGGGTTATTTGTTTTTGTTTTTGTTTTTGGTGTTAAGTATGTTTTTCAATTCTTTAGATATCCTGGAGATGGATGCTCTATCTGAAGTGTAAGTGGCCAAGATTATCTTCCATTCTGTAGGTTCTCTGTTCATGTTCTTGATTGCTTTCTTTGCTGTGAAGAATACTATCCCATTCATTGATTCTTGATTTTAGTTCTTGCTCTCTAGGAGTCTTGTTGAGATATTTGGTTTCTAAGCTGACATGATGGAGAGTTGGGCTTAGTTTTCTTCTAGTAAGCGCAGGTCTCTTGTCTAATACCTAGGTTCTTGATCCACTTCGAGTTGAGCTTTGTGCAGGGTGAGAGAAAGGGGTCTAATTTCATTTTGTTACATATGGATTTCTAGTTTTCTAAGCACCATTGGCTGAAGAGGCTATTTTTTTCTCCAATGTATGTTTATTGTGCCTGGAGTTTACTAGAGCGATTTGAGATAGTGATAGCAATTTGGGAGTTTTTGGCAACAGTGGTATTTAGAACTATTGGAAGAGATGAATTAAATTAAATTAAAGGAGTGGATATAGATAGAAAAAGGAAAGACCACAAAAAACTAAGTCCTGGGACACAAAAGCTGATAGGAAAGGTAGAAGGGAGATTTTGTAAGGGATCAACCAGGGAAATAGGAAGAAATTTAATTCAATAAAATATAATGAAAATGTTACCAATCAGCTGTGGATTCTTTCACTTATTTTGGATAGAAATCATGACTAGATAATTGCAGCTCCCTTAGTATTAGCAGCTTTGAGTTTTGAGGTCCAGCATCTCTCAGTTCTCTGGAAGTCTTCCAGCACCTGGAACCAGCAGCTCTCTTTGACCCGCTCTGTTCCTTGACTGCTGGCTGCTGTCAGTGTTTCCAGTCCTGACCTCTTTCAGTGCCAACAGTCTTTAGTGTTACCAGCTTTTAGCACAACCAGCTCAGCCTACTATACTCAAGTTAGAATTTATTAGTAGATAAAATAAAACTATCCCAAAGAGGTTTTATTAGGACTTACCCTGCAGCATAAGAGATGCAGTATGCAGACTATTCTGATATGGGTATGGGGACGCCTGCTTATTATAGAACAAAATAAATAAATAAAAAGGCAAAGACTATTCAGTGTACTGCTATTTAATAGCTGGCTTTCTGATTAGTGTTGTGTGGGGGAGGGAATACTTGCAGACTGGATTAGAGATAGGTGAAGACACAGTGGAGGGGTGGGATCATCCAAACAGACTGCAAGGCAGAATTATCTGGGAAGGAACCATGAAGCTGCTATAGCCAGAGCAAAAGACTTGAAGCCGCCAGAAAGCATTTGGGGCAGTCAGGCTGCCAAAGATGGAAGAAAAATTTTAAAAGTACTTCTTAAGGAATGTCAGGCTCTTCTCTTCTGTTTCAAAAGAAAGAGCAAATAAGAGACAATGTGACCAATTGTGATAATGCTACTGGTAAATCAAAATGAAAAATGAGGATTGAACATTACACTTGTGAATGTGGAAGTCAATGGTAACCTTGACAAGAGCCATTATCAGTAGTGTAATGGGGCTGGAAGCCTCATTTGAATGGCTTAAGAGGATGGAAGGAATGAAGAGACTATGAATACAGACATCTTTTTTGAAGTTTTGTTGGGGAGGAAAGAAGAGAAATGAGGAAGGAGCTTACAAAGCAGCACCACTAGCAACTTTTAGTAAGATGGGAACAATAAGATCATGTTTTTATGCTTATGGCAATGACCCCATAGAAAACAAACAAACAAAAAATCCATGTAATACAGAACATAGAATTGTTAGATAAATACTGGATAGGTAGGTAAGGACAGGCTACAGCTCATGTGCAGACACATTGGCTTTATCAGGGCATGTAGTTATTTTCAGGATTAAGAAAGAGGACATGGCATGTGGTTGTAGATTATAGTGGAAGAGTTATGGAGGGACCTGGGAAGCTGCCATCTCACTGCTTGAAGTTGCTTATTGAGACTGAAACCAAAGTCATTAGCTAAAAGTGAGAGTGGGAGAGGAGATATTGTAGGTGTGAAGAGAAGAAGTCATGAAATAGACATCAAGAAAAATGGGAGATGGATGAACTAGGGAAGTAGATCATGAATGCCAGGCCACATTAATATTTTGAGCCTCATGATCTTGAATTTAAAGTGACACCTATCAACATGGTTGTGTTTTTTTTTTTTTTTTAAGCAACATGCTTGTTCATGAATGTGGGAGTGGATAAGGTGATAAGGTGGATTTAAACAGGACAGCAGCTTAGCTGAAAGAGGAGAGTGACCTGAGAGAAAGGGGAAAAAAAAAACCCCTGAATTTATATACAAGGGAGATAGTGTAATGAGTCTCCATGGAATTTCATCTAGAAGAAGGTTTTTTTTGGAGGGGTGGGATGGGATGGCTCCAGAGTTTGAACTCAGGAGTGCTTAACCACTGAGCCACATCCTCAAACCTTTTTATTTTTTTTTATTTTGAGGCAGAGTCTTGCTAAGTTGCTGAGGCTGGCCTCAAACTTGCGATCTTCCTGCCTCAGCCTCTTCAGCCCCTAGGATAATAGGCATTCACAACTATGCCTGGAAAAGAAGGAAGATTTAGTGCAGAATTGGGAGGACTGTTTTGGACTGCTTTGGGATGGAAGAATGGGGGATTCTACACATTCTAGGGAGTTAGTTGTGGGGATATGAAGGGTGCTTAGAAAGAAGCATACAGTTCAGATAATGGAGGGACTAGTTTCTAGAAATAAATTTTAAGTCATAGTAATGGGAGTAGCTGAGATATGATGGAGGACTCACCAGTTGGAGGAGGAAAGTTCAAGAAATGGAGAGGCTCTGGTATTGGATAAATATTTTACTCATGTATCCAATTCATTAAGAATTTAGGTGAGGGAAGTTTTTGAGAAAGTGTAAGTCAGGAACTAAAATGATCAAGAAATGAATGACTTTAGTATTAGGGGTAAAGGGTGATATAATCCAATAGCATAACATTTAGTAGTTAGGATTTTTTTTTCTTTTTCTTTTTTTTGGTACTGGGGAGTGAATTCAGGGGCAATCGACCACTTAACCACATCCCCAGCCCTATTTTGTATTTTATTTAGAGACAGGGTCTTACTGAGTTGCTTAGTGCCTGGCACGTTGCTGAGGCTGGCTTTGAACTCGTGATCCTCCTGTCTCAGCCTTCTGAGCCGCTGGGATTATAGGTGTGCGCTGCCATGCCCAGCTAGTATCGAGGATTTTACAGAGAAGATGAGTGAATGATATGGAAGAGTCAGTTATGCTCAGTGGTGACCCTGCGTCCAGTTCCAAGGGTAGAAAGGCTGTAAGTGGTTAAACAGCCACCATCAGAAAGACCGCAGGAGAAGCAGTGTCCTGAGGCAGAGCCAAGTTTCCATCAGAGGAGAAGGTAAGGAGAATTGTGAAGATGAACTGGAAGAAGCAGGGGAAATTTCTTATGCTTCACTAAAATGCCAGAGGACACAGGGAGCTGTGTCAGGATTCACAGAAGGTGGGAAATAGGTCAAATAGGGACATACAGCCATATGGGGATTAGAGCAATGGAGAAGATGGGTGATCTGAATAATATACTTTTCAGTGAATAACATAAATACAGATAAAGAAGGTAATGGGATTACTTTAATATGGTCAAATTTATCAGTCTTTTTTTATGATTAGAGAATTTTATGCCTTATGAAGGACCCCAAATAAAAAAATAAAACATATCCCTCTGTATTTGCTTCTAAATGTTAAACTAAGCTAAGAAATTTGCATTTCTTTTTAGTCATAAAAGCAGCAGGAAACTAGAAAATATTTTCAATCCGAGACATAAAGCCATTGGTTTAAAGATTACTGTTAGTACTATAGATAAAATGGCTGAAGTGGGAGAAACGTGTGATTAAAAGACAAGTTATGAGCCTGTTGAATCGTCTTAATGGGAGATGACAGAGTGAGCGAGCTTGTGAGCTAGGAGCTGGGGCTGGGCACGTGGGGTAAAATCCACATGATGCTGTGATTGGGTGTTGGGTTGGAGGGTGAGGGAGGAGTCAGTGATGACTCGGGCTTACTTATTTGATTTTAGGGAGAAGAGTACAGCTCAGAGCTCCACTTTTCTATATTTAGCATATTATATTTTCTTAGGAGATAGTACTTGGATATGAAATGAAAACCACCCCATGACATTTTCTGAAATAATATGAAGCACACAGATGCACATATAATAGAAAGATACTTTATGTCCTTGTGTATATTCTAAGCTTGATATTTGGAAGGTAAATGTTATATGACATCGTTATAAGTGGTTTCCCTTTTGGCTTTTGGGAGAACCATAACAGACCTTTATAAAAATATAAGAATTAGAAAAAGTCACACAAAACCAAATGTCAAAGGAAATCAAATGCTTAGCTCTGTGACTGGCTCATGGGGTAAAATCAGGATGATTTTCTGATAGGTCCCCAAATAGCCTAATGAAAGGGAAATACAGTTTCAAGTGCACCTGAGCAGTAAGTGCAGCAACAAGCCAGCAGTTGCTACACGTTTGTTTGTTTGTTCGTTTTGCTGTAACTCTCATTGTGAAAGGATCCAGAGCCAGTCTCCTGTGCCTGGAGTATTATCTGGCCACGTCGTTGCCCAGCGAAGCCCGCCAGTGCAGGGACGCTGTTGAGTCAGCACGGCAATTCGTGCTAGCCATCACATCTCACCCACCTTCTGGCTCTAAAAGCACACTGACTTTAAAAGTATATTTTGAAACGTTTTAATTCGAAGTTTATCTGAAGCTCCCACTACCACAAACTTGATGCACTGCCCTTTCATTCTCCTGTTTCCTGTAACGTATGCTTTCTGGAGACTTCCTAGAACTGCTCTCTATTTTAATAGCTCACGAGTCCTTTATGAGTTTAAAATGACAGCACATTATCACACTGGCAACTCTATTTTTCATAAGAATTCATATTAAATGAGATTCAAGGACTTCAATAGCAAAGTAAAAAATATGAGAATTATCCAGTTCAACTTTTAAAGGAATTAGATTTTTAGTTGTCAATAGGTGTCAGTCTCAAATTTTCAACACGGGTTATTTTTTGAATAAGTGAACTCTTTAGGTTTTCCTTAAGTATTTAGCTAGTCTACTAATAGATTTTCCATCTAGAGAAAGATCTGGATCTCTGTTCTACTTTCTTTAATATTATTAACTCAGAAGACCCTCAAAAATTGAAGATCAAATGAGGTTATTTAACAATGACAATATCATAAATGATTAAGTTGATGCAAGGCTAGAACTTCACTTGGCAATGATTTTGCTGGCTGTAATTGATGTTTACACTGTGTTGGGACATAGCAAGGGTGTTACCAGTACTGTGGGGCCAGATTGACTTCTCTGTCTTCGTTTGCTCATCTTGAAAAATAGAGAGTAAAATAGCTACTTGATAAGGTCTCCAGAGGATTAAAGATGATCCATGGAAAGTTTTTAAAGCATAGTAGACTTCCAATAAAATATGGCTGCTGAATATTGAGTACCATTCATAGAGCAGATGTGAAGCTTCTAATAAAGAGTTCATTTTTGCCTCTCTAGGGTAATCTGTGTTAGGTGATTTTTAAAATATTGGTCATTCCATTGTCGTTTGATGTTGATTGCTTTCCTCTGAGGAACTGGTGGATTTATAGTCAGTAGGCTCTTTGCCCTTCCCAGAGTGTCTCATGGTTGCTGGTTTTCAATAAATAATTTGAATCATGGGATCTCAGACCAGTAAGGGATATAAGGATAATAGTTCTACTTAATTCATTTCTTTTTTTTTTTTTTTTAAACTTTTCCCATGAAGCACACATTAAGAGAAGAAAGCAACACAGATTTTGGAGTCGTCCTGAGTTTGATTCCCAACTGTGTCATAAACTAGTTGTGTATCATTGGTAAACTACTTTATTTCTGTGGGACTATTTCCTCTCCAGAAAAACAGCAGATAGTTGTAAAGATTCAATCAGATGTCATATAGAAGACATCTGGCCCAATGTCTGATGTTCTAGGGCTTAATGTTATTCTCAAGAAATTTATCCAAGGCCACAGTAACATCGAAGGACTTGCCACAACCCAAATGTCCTGATTCCAAGGGCAGTGCTGCTTCCTCAGTGTTCGAGGGAGACGTGTGTTCAAGGAGGTTAGGGGTATAACAAAGCACACATAAGGTAGCATAAAATCAGAACAGCAAATGTCCCCTTTGCCATAAATAAATGCAAAAAGCAAATATCAGAGCAGAAGAATTTTCAATCCATATAATCAATAAAAGATTAGTATCCCTAGGCAAAAAACCCTCTCTCGAGAAAAGAGAAACTTAAAAGATTCTGATTAGAACATTTGCAAAGATGAAAACCTGGTAAAGCAGGATTTTATAATAGGGCTTTTGGGGTCAGAGTATTAGTGAGTCGAGAGAGACAGTTCCTTTCTTCCATTCCATTTTTTTTTTTTGTGGCCCCAAATACCTCTTCTGCTTCACTGCCAGGCCATAGAAAGATCTAGCACAGTGACAGGCACACAGCACCTCCTCAATAAATATTTTGAATAAATGAGGGATACTTGCCCAACTTTACTGCCTGGTGCCTGTCCATTGGGAATCCTGCCTCTGGTACATCCTCAGTGTCCAGAGACACACAGCTCTGCAGCTGCCACCAGCTCATGTGCTTCTATGCCAGTGTGTTGCTGCTGGCTGGCACCGCTACCGCTGCTCCCACCCCGTCGTCTGTGCTGTCTTCTCCCTCTTCCCCCTTTCCCATGTTTCCATGCTCCTCCTTTCTGTATTATTTATTTCCTGTTTGGGTAGGGGTGATGGAGTGAGTAGAGTTCCCACAGCCAGATTATTGGTTCCCAAATTCTTCATAAATTACTGGGATACTCTTCTGGTTAACAGCTACAGTCCAGAAAGTGCTGACCCCTCCAGAGTGTGTCCAAAATGATTGCATTGGTTAAAGGCAGGTTCTGCTGAGGTTTACCTCTTCTTCTGATATTCATGCATTGTTTATAAGTCAGTTTACCTATTTAACGCATTGTTTATAAGCCAGTTTCATTCTTTCCTTCTAATGAACTTTCTCTCTGTAATCCTTGGCAACCAGCTCTGTCAATACCAGCTTCTCAGGCTCTTGAAACCATCTCAAACGTGTCTATACTACTGAAGTTTCTTCATCTATTATGTAAACAGGTATCGCTGAGTGGGAACTTAAGTAAAGCTACAGTCCCACTCCATTCACTGAATATTTCTGAGTCTTAGCTCTAGATGAGATAATAATAACTACTGGCAGAGTTGTAAGGATTAGTGAGATAATATAACACCAGGCATATGGTAGGTAGGCTTCTCAATAAATGCAAACCATATCATCAGGGTCTGTGAGCAGATTTCCTAGAGCTAAATAGGGTGCTCAGTGTTAGAAAAAACGGGAATTATGGCAAACTGTCAAGGCGAGGCACAGAAGAAAAAGAAAAAGAATTAGACTACAAAGAAAGAGTGGAATGGAATTGCCAAAGCAAAAGTGAAGCTGCTAGAATTTAGTTTTAAGGCCAGTACAGGGTAATTTTTGCCAGAGACAGTCTTTCCCCAAACCAGGATGCTGTGCTCTGCCTCCTGGATGGGAAGTGAGCCAGGCTAACATCTCCAAGACAGGATTATTTATTAGGGAAAATACCTGTGGGGAAAATGGGAAGCTGGGCACGCTGGAAGGGTCATTAGACTACAATGATGTTGTTCTGATGCTTGTAGAGGAAAGTGGGAAGGTTGGATGGAAAAACCCAACATGTAAAGTTCTAAAAATGTTTGAAAAGGTTGATGCTGATCCCTTGAGATGAAGAGCAAAATCTTCCTTAAGAGGAGTCCTGCATCTCCCAGAAATAGACTTGCTCTGTTCTTTCTCCTGCCCTTGATCATGGCCTAGGTACCCATGAAGGGGTGGTTTTCAGAATGTGGAAACTGGGGCTGGCAGTCAACTATGTTCTTTGTAGTCGAATAGATGAAAGGTACACTTTTGTCGTCACACATTCAATATCAAACTTGTTTCCATGTCCTTGCCATGTTTAGAGGCAGAGTAAAGATATGAATTGAGATTTCTCTTTGTTAAGTGTACATATTGCAGTGTTTAATAACAACTACAAAAATAAAGAGAAAAAAATTTAAAGTCCAAAAGGATATAAGAAAGGAGGAAATAAAAGAAACTGAAAAAATGGAACAAATATAAATCACATAATAAAAAGGTACGAGTGTATCAAAAATTATATCAGTAATTCAAATAAATCAAAATGGACTAAATTCTCAATTTAAAAGGCACAATTTGTTAGATGGTAAACAAGGCACAAATGAAGATATATGTCTTTACAAGCATCATACTTAAAATAAAAAGATACAAAAAAATAAGATTTAAGGAATGGAAAGACATGAAAGACAGATAAAATAGCACTGGGTTAGTTGTGTTAAAACCAAAAGAATTCAAGGCAAAACATATCCCCTATAGTAAGTGATTCAGGTCCTTAGAAAGGTATAACTTGTTTGTGCATAAGAGCTTATATACCAAATGAAACTTGATAGACTGCAAGTGAGAAATTGATTAATCTGCTAGAGGGAAGTTATAACACAGTATACGAGTTCAGACAAAAACATATCAGGATGGACATATTTGAATATTAAAAATAATAATGCTGACCTATTGGTAATATAAGGAATGCTTTACACAATCATTGGAAACTTTTCCAAGTATAATTGGAACATTTAGGAGAATTAACCACATATTGAATCATAAAGAATGATGCATTTCAAAAGAATCGTACTGTATGAAATATCAGTAACAAATGATTTTTCAGAAATGAAGAAAATAGACTTGAAAATAATTCATGATTCAGGAAGCAAACATGGAGCTAAATATTAAACTCAAAACTTGGAAAACAAGAAAAATCCAAAGTAAAGTAGAATTAAAGGTACTGAAAATAATGAGGTAAAGTTAATAAAAAGAGAAAATACATATAATACTGAGAATCAAAAAAGCCCAGTTATTATTCTGGACCAGTACAAAATTGACAAGTAAGTAAATAAAAGTGGCAAGATTTATCAATTCAGAGAGTGAAGGTGTAAATAAACACTATTTGAAGTAAAAAGTGGACATAACCGTATGTATTGTCTAAGTTAAACAAATGAATAAGCATATTGTGAAAAAAGTATTCAAGAATGAGGCTTAGATGGATTAAAAAAACTCCTAGAAAAATTTAATCTTCCCATGAAGAATAGAAAGTGTGTTAGCTATAGAGTTAAACCTGGCCAAATGATGTCAATTAATTCTGCCAAACACCGAAGAAGAAATATTCCGAAATTTTAAAAACAATTTCTCCACAGAGAAAGGAACATGAAAATGAAAAAGAACAATTAAACTCATTTTACAAAGTGACAAAGATCTGACAATAACAAGAGCTCAGTAAGCAATAATAACAACTAGCAATGCTCCGATGGGCGATGCACGTAGGGTGGGTAAGAGAAAAGCCAAAAGCAGGACCCATGTACAAGCGCTGCCATCCGTGCTAAGGAGATGCCTTTGCATTTGTTTTCATTTTGAAGTGAACATGCTGCTTTGGAAGAATAAAAACGTCTCCTTGTGTCTCGTTTTACATCCTTTGAAGTCCACTGTCAGAAGAAAGTAATTCTTTTAAAGGTTAGCGTTTTAGACCCGTAATTCTCAATCTTAAATTTCCTAGTCTTTTTGTTGTTGGTGGTGGTACTGCTTGAGATGGATCCAGGGTCACCTGTGTGCTAAGCACACGCTGTACCAAGAACTATGCTCCTACACAAATTTGTCAAGAGACTGAATCTTGCCTGTGACTGTGTAAAAACACAGTGTGTTTATTATTATAATAATAATAAATTAATTATTATAATATTTATAATAATTAGTAAATTAAATTTGAACTGACTTGCTTTGGTGAGAAACTTAGCCTCACTATCCTTTGTAAATAATTAGCTTTTCCCCAAATTTTTGTCTCTGTTCTTTTAGAGTCTTTCCCTCTTTCAAGTCTCAATTTATGTCCCATCTCCTCCAGAGTGGCTGTACCAACTACTTTAGCTCAGGTACGGTTTGGCTTTCTGAAAACCACTTCTGCTCTTACTGTTTCTACCAAATAGACAAATAAGAGTAATAACCTGCCATTGGGCCAATTTACTTGCAATTAATGCACTAAAGACCAATTTGCTTGGCTTTGCTAGAGTATTTTCCCAGCCACGTTTCACTTGGTTAAAGATCAATTCTTCATGGGATTCATATTTTTTAATGCAAATATGTCTCAATATTTATAGGGTTGGCTTTTCTTTAAGTACAGTTACCATTTCTTTTTTTTTCTGTCTCATGCCCTGAACCTGCATCTGCCTCTCCAAGTAAATGGCTATGAAAAATCAGTTTAGGTTCTTGGTACTTTTTGATGATCTGGCAAACTATCTTCTGGAAATTTGTTATTTTGGTAACTTAACATGAAGTCAACAAAACTATTATATTATATGCCAGATGCAGTACTTATTAGGAAGCATCAAGATGCATAAAAATGGTCTCTGTCTTCTGAGAAAGGACTCTTTCAAGTTAGTGTCCCCAGTGCTTAGCAATAAATATTTGATGAATGAATAAATGAATAAATATGAAATTCAGTATCTGGTGAGGGATGTAGACCACGGATAAGGGTAATGTAAGGCAGTATTTGCAATAATAGATGTATGTTAAGGCAACTGCAGATACATAAAGACTGATGGGGGGAGCATAAATGTATGAACAGACTGGAGAAACTTAGCAGAGAAGATGTTTAAATTAATCATAAAGGATCTAGTTTATGTTTTGCTACTTGTGTTTTGCAAAAACACAGAGCAGGCACTAAGAGACAGAAGTCATTACAACCTGAAAGGCCATGGAAATGTACTCACAGACGTTATTTTCTATTGCTGTCTAACCCGTAAGCACAGAAAGTGCCTACCTTTGTTCTTGCACAGACCCCGTGGATCAGGATTGCAGGCAGAATGGCTCACCTAGTCCTCTGCTCAGGGTCTCACAAAACAGGACTTAAGTTGTGAGGTGGGCTGCATGTCCTTGGGGAGCTAGGTGTTTTCTGCCAAATTACAGTGTTTAGCAAAATTCAGCTCTTGGTGTTTTTGGGAGGAAGGTCCTCATATCCTAGATACTATCAACTTTCTGTCCTTCTCCATTCATCCCTTTCCAATTTGACTTGATTCGTCAAGGCCTGCGGAAGAGTCTCTTCAGTGCATTTAGCAAGACAGAGTCATGTAAATATTGCAATTAGATCACGGCAATGACATTTCACCACATTTGTTACCTAACATGACCTAGTCACAGAAGTGACAGCTAATTGACTATATTATATTGGCTAGAAGAAAGTGACAAGTCCTGCCTACACTAGAGAAGAAGAGATTACACGGTAGCTTGGACACCTAGGGGCACACTCATCGAGGTCCACCTTAGATTGTGTTGACTACAGCAAAGGTACATGTGGTTTGGGAACAACAGATAATGAAGCTCCTGCTTTTGAGGGTGGTAAGGTTTGTAGTTTTAAAATATATTTGAATGCCATGTGAATGTTTTAGTTAGCTTTTCATCACTGTGACCAAAATACCTAAGACAAGAACAACCTAAAGGAGGAAAAGTTTATTTTGGCTCATGGTTTCAGAGGTTCAATCTGTGGTTGGCTGATTCCATAGTTCTGTGCCCAAATGAAGGTAGAATATCATGGGAGAAGGGCATGGTAAAGGAAAGGAGCTTAAGATACAGCAACCAAGAAGCAGAGAGTGAGCTCTGCTCACCAGGGATGAAAGATAAACAAACCCCAAAGGCTTCTAGTCACATCCTACCTGCCTATAGTTACCACTCAGTCCATATCAGTGTATCAATTAGGTTACACACCTCTCATAATCTAACCACTTCACCTCTGAATATTCTTGCACTGTGTCACACATTAACTTTTGGGGATACTTCATATTTAAACCATAACAGTGGGAAATCTAAAATAAATAGATTAAAAGATAGCAAACTAAGTTTATGCTTACATGTTTTTTGGATAAAGATTTCTTAAGAAAATTAATCATGTAAACAAGTTTGCAGAGAACATATGTTAATGTGTCTCAGATTACTGAGAATATTTGAAAAACACAGATCTATATCCTTTAGAGAAAAACAAGTGACATAGTGTTTTTCTTTTCATGTAGCTTAAATTGGTTCACTTCTAAAGTTTTATTTAAAAAAAGATGTATACACTTTATTATTTGAGGAAACTTTTCTAGCTGTTCTCTTGGAGCATTAGAGAATCATAAACATCTGACCCAAATGTTAACTTTCATCTTTCATTACTCTCCTGAAGAGGGGTGGGGGAGGAAGAAGAACCTGCCACCGCCACCAACAACTATAAGAGAAGTGTATCTGCCATCTACTCTTACCAGAG
>PVHX01012448.1:0-59366 GCA_004024805.1 Geosciurus inauris
AAAACATAATATATGTTTTAGTGAAGTAAGTATGAATCTCAGTCTGCAAACTGATAAATATGATAAATATCATATTTCTTTAAATGAACTGAAATTTATCTTAATTTGTTGGCTTTCTGGAAAACTTAACTATTGCCATTTTGGTGGTTGTACCATTATGGAAAGTGAAATAAAGAAAGTTATTTACTTATTGTGTTTCATGGGATGATCAAATTGAAGTGTCAACTTGAATACCTTAAGGGATACTCAAATCACTAGTAAAGCATTATTGCTGGTATATCTGTAAAAGTATTTCCAGAAAAGATTGACTTTTGAACCAGTGGACTCAATGAGGGAAATCCACCTTTCCTGCATGTGGGTGTGCACCATCTGATCCCCTGATGGCCTACATAAAACAAAAATTCATTCTCTCCTCTCTAGTGGAGCTGAGATAGCTGTCTTCTCTTGCCTTAGACAACAGAATTCCAGTTCTCCAGTCTTCAGACTCTGGGATTTCCACCAGTACCTCTCCTCCCCCATCAGGTTGTCAGACCTTCTGCCTTGGAATGAGAGATACATCATGGACCTCCCTCAGTCTGAGGCTTTGAGACCTGAACTGAGCTATGCTTGCCAATGTCTTGTTTGCCGATGGCCTTTTGTGGGACGTCCCTGCTTCCATAATCAAGTGAGCCAATTTCTCTAGTAAATCCCCATATATCTATATCTATGTCTACAGCTATTGTCTATTGGTTATGTTTTTCTGGAGAGCTCTGACTAGCAAAGAAAATAAAGTAAAGGCAGATTTCATGGTATTTTAGAAACAGGTGGATATTAGTATTAAACTAGTCTAAAACTATAAACTCAATGGAAATATAGATAGCAATATATAATCAGAAGGAAATATCTAATTCTTAGAGAATAAAAGCAATATTATTCTTATTCTTGGTGTAAGTAATGCTTATAATGGTGGAGACAAGCAGTTTCAACCAACTCTCCAGGAAAAAGTTCTGATGTCCAAGGCAGAACATATTTTTCTCTAAGAATCAATTTTACTTGTGATTAAATTGACCATAGAATCTATACAGAAGTGAAGTAAATCATTTCTATCCTAGCCTTCAGGCATAATCCCAAACAATCTTTCATCTCCAAAGTGACCATGGAAGCCACATGTTTCAGAGGGTATAGCTGGAAGCAAACTGGTTCTGTGAGTCTGCTGCCTTTGGGAGAGTCCCAGTGAACATCAGAGTGTTATGTGAGAAGGAAATGACCAAATACTGTGATCAAGTCTCTGAGACTTCATTTACCAGAGCAGCATACCCTTTCCTATTTTAATTAATAAATAAATAATATAACTATTAAGTTTATACTGTGTACTAGATGTTACTTTAGGCTCTTCACATATATCAACTCATTTTATAATGAGATTATATATTAGCACATATTATTATGTAATGGTAATAGAATAATACAGAGGTACAAACATAAAATGGTCATTGAACTATAACTTTAACACACATATCCTTCCAGTATTTTTTCCCCATTCTTTTTGCTTGTCAAAATCTTACCCTTGCCCAAGAAAGGAACAAAATGTCAAGTTGGATGTATTAAGAGAAATGAAGAAAGAAGTTTTATTTATCTGTTTGTTTTACATAAATATATAAATTTAATGAAATGTGGGAGCTGTGCATCTAGTCATCTCTCCTACTTGTATAACCTAGTAAATTGAACCACTGAAAGCAGGCTCATGTTGCCTTTTTTAAATGCAAGCACATTTGCTGCTTAGTTGGGTCTCTACACTGAAAGACAGCAGAGCTCATTCTCCTGGGGTAACTGTGAACTGGATTAAGATTATGGTAGCTAGAACAGGTTGCTGCCTCCACTGCTCATCTTGGCCCTTTCTATTACCAAGGAAACTTAAGATTATCCAAAGTCTGAAGGAGCAAGGGGTCTGTCAACAGCATGAGACAATGAGAAGCAATGACCTTGGAGCTGTCCTTTGCAAGGTACACAGTTCAACCCACTCATGCTCAGGAAGATGTTAGCAAGCTGGAAAGAAGTTTGTTACATACACTGCTAAAGGTAATCACCATGGAGGAGACATAGCAGACCAACCCAGTCCCACATGTGGAGGAGGAAACCACCATGCTGCAGCCCCCCCATCTATCAATGTGTGACTGTCCTGGTTTGCTTCCATCTAGAGACAACAGATAGGACCAAGAAGACCATCAACAAGGGCCCTGCAGGCGTGGTTACACCAGAGGTGAGTTATTGGTACCCTACAGGGACACTACACAGTTAAAGAATAGAAACTGTAACAACTCAGATCGACACTGCTAGAGAGGAAGACACATGAAGAATATGAAAAAACAAGGGAAGAAAATGCCCCAAACAAACCAAGATGCTACAATAATAGAATCCACTCACAGTACAGTAAATGAAATGTCAGAGAAGGAGTTCAGAACATACATAATTAAAATGATCTGTGAAGCACAGAATACTATAAGAGAGCAATTACAGGCAACAATTGATAAATCCAACAGACATTAGAGAGCAAATACAGACAACAATAGATCACTCCAACAAAGAGATAAGAGAATAAATTTTTACAGATTACTTCAAGAAAGAGAGAGACTGAAAAAAAAAACAGAAATCCTTGAAATGAAGGAAACAATAAACTAAATAAAAATTTTAATAAAAAGAATCACAGACTAGATAATTTGAAAGACAGAACCTCAGACAATGAAGACAAAATATATAATCTTGAAAATAGAGTTGACCACACAGTGAAGACAGAAACCATGAACAGAACATCCAAGAATTATGGGATAACATGAAAAGACCAAATCTAAGAATTATTGGGATAAAGGAAGGCACAGAATACAAACAAAAGGAATGTATAATCTCTTCAATGAAATATCAGAAAATTTCCCAAACATGAAGAATGAATTGGAAAATCAAATAGGCTTACAGGACACCAAGTGTACAAAACTACAACAGATTCACACTAAGGCACATTATAATGAAAATGCCTAACATACACAATAAAGATAGAGTTTTTAGGGGGTTCAGATTACATACAAGGGCAAACCAATTGGTATTTCAGCAAATTTCTCAACCCAGACCCTCAAAGCCAGGAGATCCTGGAACAACATATACCAAGGTCTGGAAGAAAATTGATGCCAACCAAGAATCTTATATCCAGAAAAATTAAGCTTAAGAGTTGATGACAAAATAAAAACCTTCCATGATAAACAAAGTTAAAAGAATTTACAACAAGAAAGCCTGCACTACAGAGCATTCTTGGCAAACTATTCCTTGAGGAGGAAATGAAAAACAACAATAAAAATTGTCAAAGGGAGGAACTACACTAAAGGAAAGGCCAATCAAAGGAGAAACCAAGTCAAGGTAAAAACAAAAATAAACCAAAATGACCAGGAATACAAACCATATTTCAATAATAACCCTGAACATTAATGGCCTAAACTTACCAATTAAAAGAAATAGACTGGCAGATTGGATTTAAAAAAAAAATCCAACAATGCAATGCCTTCAAGAGACTCATCTCATAGAAAAAGACATCCACAGACTGAAGGTGAAAGGATGGGAAAAAACATACCACTCCCATGGACTACATAAACAAGCAAGGGCTTACATCCTCATATCAAATAAAGTAAACTTCAAACCAAAGATAGTCAGAAGGGATTAAGAAGGTCATTTCATATTGCTTAAAGGAATCATACATCAACAAGACATAATAGTCATAAATATCTATGCCCCAAAAAATGGAGCATCCATATATCAAATGAACCCTTCTCAATTTCAAGAATCAAATAGACCACAACACAATAATACCAGGTGACTTTAACACACCTCTCTCACTGCTGAAAAGATCTTCCAAACAAAAACTAAACTAAGAACTCAATAATACAATCAATAATTTAGAATTAACAGACATATACAAACTATTTCATCCATAAACAAGTGAATACACTTTTTTCTCAGCAGCACATAAGAGCCTTCTCTAAAATAGACCATATGTTATGCCACAAAGCAAGTCTTAGAAAATACAAAAATATAGAGATACTAACCTGCATTCTATCAGACCATATGGAATGAAATTAGAAATCAATGATAAAATAAAAAGCAGAAGCTACTCTAACACCTGGAGACTAAATAATATGCTATTGAATAATACATGGATAACGGAAGATATCAGGGAAATGAAAAAATTCTTAGAGGTAAATGAGAGCTCCAATACAACATATCAAAATTGCTGGGACACTATGAAGGCAGTACTAAAAGGAAAGTTCATTGCATTGAGCTCATTGATTAAAAGAAGAAAATGTCAACAAATAAATGACCTGATATTAAACCTCAAAGCTCTAGAAAAAGAAGAACAAATCAAGAGCAAAAGAAGTAGAAGACAGGGAATAATTAAAATCTGAGCTGAAATCAATGAAATTGAAACAAAAGAAACAATTTAAAAATTGACAAAACAAAAAGCTGATTCTTTGAAAAAATAAATAAAATTTACAAACTCTAAGCCACCATAATGAAAAGGAGAAAGAAAACTCAAATTACTAAAATTTGTGATGAAAAAGGAAATATCACAACAGACACTATTGAAATACAGAAGATAATTAGAAACTATTTTGAAAATTTATACTCTAGTAAAATAGAAGATCCCAAAGACACTGACAAATTTCTAGAGGCATATGACCTGCCCAAACTAAATCAGGAGGACATACACAACTTAAACAGATCAATTTCAAGAAAGGAAATAGAAGACATCATCAAAAGCTTACCAACCAAGAAGAGCCCGAGACCAGACAGATTCTCAGCCAAGTTCTACAAGACCTTCAAAGAATTAACTAATACTCTGCAAATCATTCCATGAAATAGAAAAGGAAAGAACCCTACCAAACTCATTCTATGTATGAAGTTAGTATCACCCTGATTCCAAAACCAGAAAAAGACACATCAAAGAAATAAAACTTCAGACTAATATCCCTGATGAATATAGGCACAAAAATTTTCAATAAAATTCTGGCAAATTGGGCTGGGATTGTAGCTCAACGGTAGAGCGCTTGCCTCGCATGCGTGAGGCCCTGGGTTCGATCCTCAGCACCACATACAAAGCAATGAAATAAAGACATTGTGTCCATCAACAACTAAAAAAATATTTTTTAAAAAAAATTCTGGCAAATTGCATATAAAAATATATTTAAAAGATAGTGCACCATGATCAAGTGGGTTTCATCCAGGTATGCGAGGTTGGTTCAACATAAGGAAATCAATAAATGTAATTCATTACATTAATAGACTTAAAGACAAAAATCATATGATTATCTCTATAGATGCTGAGAAAGCATTTGACAAAATACAGTACCTCTTCATATTCAAAACACTAGAAAAACTAGGGATAGTAGGAACATACCTCAACTTTGTAAAAGCTGTCTATGCTAAACCCAAGGCCAACATCATCCTAAATGGACAAAAATTGGAAGCATTCCCTTTAAAAACAGGAGCAAGACAGGATGCCTTCTTTCACTACTTCTATTCAACATAGCTCCTGATACTCTAGCCAGAGCAATTAGACAGATGAAATAAATTAAAGGGATACAAATAGGAAAAGAAGAACTCAAACTATCATTATTTGCTGATGACACAATTCTATACTTAGAGGATCCAAAAAATTCCACCAGAAAACTTCTAGAATTAATAAATGAATTCAGCAAAGTAGCAGGATATAAAAATCAATACCTATAAATCAAATGCATTTCTATTCATCACTGATGAATCCTCTGAAAGGGAAATTAGGAAAATTATCCCATTCACAATAGCCTCAAAAAAATAATAAAATACTTGGGAATGAATTTAACAAAAGAGGTGAAAGACCTCTACAGTGAAAACTACAGGACACTAAAGAAAGAAATTGAAGATCTTAGAAGATGGAAAGATCTTCCATGTTCTCCGATAGGCAGAATCAATATTGTCAAAATGGCCATACTACCCAAAACACTATACGGATTCAATGTGATTCCAATTAAAATCCCAATGTCATTCCTCATAGAAATAGAAAAGGCAATCATGAAATTCATTTGGAAGAATAAGAGACCCAGAATAGCCAAAGCAATCCTTAGCAAGAAGAGTGAAGCAGGAGGCATCACAATACCAGACCTCAGATTATACCACAAAGCTATAGTACCAAAAATGGCATGGTATTGGCACCAAAATAAACATGTAGACCAATGATATATAGAAGACACAGAAAAAAAACCCCACATAAATACTATTATCTCATACTAGACAAAGGCGCTAAAAACATACCTTGGAGAAAAGAGCCTCTTCAACAAATGGTGCTGAGAAAACTAGAAATCCATATGAAGCAAAATGAAACTAAACCCCTATCTCTCACCATGCACAAAATTCAACTCAAAGTGGATCAAGGACCTAGGATTTAGACCAGAGACCCTACACCTAATTGAGGAGAAAGTAGGCCCAAATCTTCATCATGTCAGATTAGGCCCTGACTTCCTTAGCAAGACATCTAAAGCACGAGAAATAAAAGCAAGAATCAATAAATGGGATGGATTCAAACTAAAAAGCTTCTTCTCAGCAAAAGAAACAATCAATGAGATAAACAGAGAGCCTAAATTCTAGGAACAAATTTTTGTCACACGCACATCTGATAGAGCACTGATCTCCAGGATATATAAAGAACTCAGAAATCTTAACGCCAAAAAAACAAACAACCCAATCAATAAATGAAGCTGAACAGACACTTCTCAGAATAAGATACACAATTGATCAACAGACATATGAAAAAATGTTCAATATCTCTAGCAATCAAAGAAATGCAAATCAAAACTACTCTAAGATTTCATCTCACACCAGTCAGAATGGCAGTTATCAAGAATACACAAACAACAATAAGTGTTGGCGAGGTTGTGGGGGAAAAGGCACACTCATACATTGTTGGTGGGACTGCAAATGGTGCAACCAATCTGGAAAGCAGTATGGAGATTCCTTAGAAAACTTGGAATGGAACCACCGTTTGACCCAGATATCCCACTCCTCAGTCTATACCCAAAGACTTTAAAACAGCATACTACAGTGACACAGCCACATCAATGCTTATAGCAGCTCAATTCACAATAAGCTAAACTGTGGAACCAACCTAGATGCCCTTTGATAGATGAATGGGTAAAGAAACTGTGATATATATACACAATGAAATATTACTCAGCAATAAAGGAGAATAAAATTATGGCATTTTCAGGTAAATGGATGGAATTGGAGAATATCATGCTAAGCAAAGTAAGCCAATCCCCAAAAACCAAATGCAGAATGTTCTCTCTGATAAGTGGATGCTGATCCATAATCGAGGGGAGGGGCATAGGAAGAATGGAGGAACTTTGGTCAAAGGGGAGGGTGGTGAGGGGAAGGGACATGGAGGCAGGAAAGATAGTGGAATGAGATGGACATCAATGCCCTAGGTACTTGTGTGACTCCACATATGGTGTGACTCTACATCGTGTACAACCAGAGAAATGAAAAGCTGTTCTCCATTTTTTGTACAATAAATCAAAATGCATTCTGCTGTCATGTATACCTAATTAGAATAAATATAGCCAAAGCAATCCTTAGCATGAAGAGTGAAGCAGGTGATTTTTAAAATATTCAATAGTCATAATTATTGCAATAGCCATTATAATAAGAAGGTGCAAAGAAAAATCATATGCATGGATTTTTTGAAATTAGTAAAAGTAATTTATTTAAAGATGTGTAGCATACATAATAATGCCCCCCACAAAGTCCAAATCCCAGTCCCCAGACCTGTGCATATGACAAAAAGTAATTGAGGTTGATGATCTGTCAGCCTTAAAGTGGAGAGATTATCCTTGAGGGCTCAATCTAATCACAAGGTTCCATACCCATGAGGAAGCAGAAAAGCTAATGTCAGAGTGATGCAATGTCAGAAATATTCGACCAGTCATTGCTGACTTGGAAAAACTAAACAAGCCACAGACAAATGTGTGCAGCCTTTAAAAACTGAAAAGGGTAAGAAAACAGAAGAAACATGTGAATTCTTCCCTGGACTCTCCCAGAGAGAAGCTAGCACTGTGGGTAGCTTTCTTTTAGCCC
Source organism: Geosciurus inauris (assembly GCA_004024805.1). NCBI lineage: Eukaryota > Metazoa > Chordata > Mammalia > Rodentia > Sciuridae > Geosciurus > Geosciurus inauris. Next base: position 8,128 of record PVHX01012448.1, read on the forward strand.
AGAGAGACTAATTTCTTACTTCTAATATCTAAAATTATAAGACAATAAATCAGTTTTATTTTATGCTGCTAAGTTTGGGGCAAGTTGTTACAGCAGCAATAAGAAACTAATACAAGCAGAAGCCCATTCTACAGGGCTCATGAGGCTCTTTGTACCTTGCCTTACACGCCTTCTGCTCATTGTCCTTATAGCAATGACTTCTATTGGATGAGTTTTATTTCCCCTCTATATGCTCCTTAGTATTTTTTCAAGCGATACATGATGTGTTTTAAATTTTTTATAATGAAAACTTTCACCTACAAAGCAAACAAAAATGGAATGTACCTAATGTATCTAATGCTCAGCTTCTATAATTATCAGTATTTCATTATTCTTGTTTTGTATAAGCTTTAGTCACTTCTATCCTCTTCACTCAAGTATTTTGTATGTTGTTTATGTAAAGTGTACATATACAAATCTGAAATTTGAAATGTATAAATATTAGCTACCATTTTGACAAATGAATATATCCATGTAACCCAGAGGTCTACCATAAGAAACTTTCCATCTCCCTAAAGAGTCCCAGTGTTCTTCCCTACTGTCCATACTCATTTTCCATGTTCTAGAATATCTATAACATAATCATATAGCACATCCTTTTATGATTCTAGCATGTCAATTACTATTCATATTATTACTATACTCTCATAGTTCATTCCTGCGTATTGGTGGGTAGCATTTCATTGTATAAATTGGCTTATCAATTTTCTTGTTCTTAGACATTTAGTGTGGTTCCAATTTGGGGTTATTGTGTATAAAGTTCTACAAACATTTTTGAACAAGTCTTTTTATGAACATGTTTTTATTGTTGTTGTTTTGGTACTGGAGATTTAACCCAGGGGCACTTAACCACTGATCCATATGCCATATCCTCAGCCCTTATTTTTTTTTATTTTTTTGAGACAGGTTCTCATTAAGTTGCTGAGGGTCTTGCTAAGTAGCAGAGGCTGGCCTCAAACATGCTATCCTTCTACCTTAGCCTCCCAAGTTGCTGTGAACATGTTTTTATTTCTTTTATATAAGTCCCTAAGATTGGAATTACCTGACCAAAGGGGAGGTGCATGTTTAACTTTATTTAAAAAAACTGTCAAATATTTTTCCAAATCATTTGTATAGTTTTACATTCCTACAAATAGTGCATGATAGTCTAGTTGTTCCACAAACTGGCAATATTGGTATTGTTATTCTTTTTATTTTTAGAAATTTTAGTAAAGATGTTGCACTTTTAATTTTAATTTCCCTGATGACTAATAAAATTGAGTATTGAGTGCTTTGTGTTCTTTGGCCGTGCATGTGTATGTGTGTATGTGTGTGTGTGTGTGTGTGTGTGTGTGTTTTCTCAGTGCAATATCTCAACTTCTTGCCCATTTTTAATTGAGTTGTTTATTGTATTACTGATATGTAAGGATATACTAGCCCCTTTTTCATTACTATAATGAAATTACTGAGGGAGGATAATTTTATAAGGAAAAGAAGTTTATGTTGGTTCCCAGTTCTGATCCAAGGTTCAGGTGCTGCATCCCGTGACCTTCTTGCTGGAAGAGTCCTAAGGCAGTGCAGGCTATCATGTGACATGAGATAGGAAGCAGCACATGTGTCTCCAAAGATTTCTCTCTCTCTCTCTTCTTACAAAGCCACCAGTATTCAATCATGAACTAATCTTATCACTTCCCAAAGGCCCCACCTCTAAGCACTACAATTACATTGAGTTTCTACCCTCTTAATACCTCATAATGAGGATTAAATTTAAACACAAGGGCATTTGGAGAACAGACATGAGTCATATCTAAATCATACCAAACAATTTCTTGTTATACCTTTGGGTATGAGTCCTTTGTCAGATATGTGCTCTTAAGAATATTTTCTCCAAATATGAGCTTTGCCTATTCATTTTCTCAATAGCATCATTTGATGAGAAGGATTTTTAATTTGACCAAGTCGAATTAATGAAGTTTTAAATTTTATTATATTACTTTCAGTGGCCTAAGAAATATTTGCCTTCTCCAAGGTTACAAAGTTATTTTCTTCTATATGCCTTATAGTTTTACTTTTGGCTATGTTACAGTATATACTTAATTTCTATATATGTATACTAATTTTTGTGTGTGGTATAAATGCATACAAGATTTTGCAGGTTGTATGTATATGGTGTATTTTTCCATAATGGTATTCAGTTGTTTCTGCCCCATTCATTAAAAAGACTTCTTTCTCCATTGAATTACTTTGGTGATTTTCTGAATCCTGTATTCTGGTCCATTTATCTATTTGTGTTTATGTCAATGTCACAGCATCCCAATTACAATTGTTTTAATGGTAAATGTTGTAGGTATTTATAAATGCTTTAGCTTTGTTTTATTGGTTTTTTTGTTTTTTGATACCAAGGATTGAACTCAGGGGCACTCAACCAGTGAGCCACATCCCCAGCCCTATTTTGTGTTTTATTTAGAGACAAGGTCTCACTGAGTTGCTTAGTGCTTTGCCTTTGCTGAGGCTGGCTTTGAACTTGCCATTCTCCTATCTCAGCCTCTCAAAGTGCTGGGATTACAGGCCTGCACCACTGTGCCCAGCTGTATTTTTTATATTTTAGGCTTCTTGTATTTCTATATAAATTTTAGAATATTTTATTCATTTCTACAATAAATGTCTGCCAGAAATGTATTGAGAATGGATTGAGACTAACTTGGGAAAATTTGATATCTTTTTTTGGGGTAGGGGTACTGGGGATTAAATCCAAGGGTGCTTAACCACTGAGCCATATCTCCAGCCCTTTTTTGTATTTTATTCAGAGACAGGGTCTCCTGAGTTGCTTAGGGCCGCTCTAAGTTGCTGAGGCTGGCTTTGAACTCACAATCCTTCTGCTTTAGCTTCCTGAGCTGCTGGGATTACAAGTTTGTGCCACTGCACTCAGCCCCAAAATTGGTACCTTAACAATATTGCTTGAGTCCTTTAGTCCATGAACATGGTATATCTCTTCATTTATTTGGTTTCTCTCATCTATGTTTTCCAGTCGGCTGTGTAGAGGTTTGTGCACAACTTTTATAAAATTTTTGGCTACTTATGGGTTTTTTTTTTTCATGCTACTGAAAGTGGAATTTTTTTGATTTGATTTTCAGTTTTTAATCCTTTCCAGGTCCTGCTATAACAAAAGACTGCAAACTGGGAATGATTAAAACAATAGAAAGTTTGGGAGGTCAGAAAGCCATGATCAGGATCACTTTGCTGAAACTAAGGTATCAGTAGGGCTAGAAGTTCTAGGGAGAATTTGCCATTTGCCTTTTCCATCTTCAGGTGGCTGCTGGCATTCCTCGGCTTCTGCTTGCAACCAATTGCTGCCTCTGCTTCACATGGCCTTCTTTATGATGGCATTTGGGGCCCACCGAGTAATCTCAGATAATCTCCCCATTTCAATAGCCTTAGTTTAATCACACCTACAAAGATCCTTTTTCCAAATAATGTAACATTTACATATTTCAAGGATTAAATCTGGTGTCTACACAGGTGATATATAGAAACACCATATTTTACTTTGGTTTTGTATCCCAAGAACCTCCCTAACTCATTATTTTTTCTTATTTTTTTTATTGAATTCTTAGGATTTCCTATGCAAACCATCATAGAAAAACATGCTTATATTTTTTCTTGAATTGCTGCACTGCATGTAATACATTTAATATTAAAAATATAATCAGGCCAGGAATAGTGATGCATGACTGTGGTCCTAGCTACTTAGAAGACTGAAACAGAAGGATCACATGGGCCCAGGAGTTGGGAGAGCAGCCTGGGTGATGTACTAAAACCCTATCTCAGAATAAAAACCCTGCCCACCTATGCCTCTCTATATATACATATAACACACACACTATTTATATATACACATATATAAAATCATTAAATAATATTGATTTAACCATGTACATATGATTTCACATCCACACACAGTTTTGCAAAGGTTAATCTGACCCACAGCTTCAACTTTGTAAAAGCAACTCAAATGTGTATTCCAAGCTTTGCCTTGTAGAATTCCAGGGTTTAATTTCTAACTGCCTCATAGATTTTTCCACCTACGATAATGCATTAATAACATCATTAGTCATCAATCCAAAGCCAGCATTCACATCCCCTCCATACCATCTTTGTATTCTACTTGTCTATTTCTGTGACTGCCACTAGTACTGTCACTAGTATGATTCACTGATGTTTGAAACCTCAGTCATCCTTGATTCTTTCCCTAATTCCTGCATTAAGGTTTCCATTGCTGTAAACACTCACAAATGTCCTTTAAAATGATCTCTCCCCTCTCTCCACTGTCAGACTTTGGTTCAGACCTCTCACACTTGACTTTCTCAATAGTTCCCTATCTAATCTTGATGACCTTCAATCTTCTTCTTTACAGATTCATTGTTTTCTTTTTTTCTAGAATGATCTTTCTTAAGCCCACTTGATTACAATATGGTCCTATCTAACAGGTCCTGCCTTTAATCTTTCTTGATCTTCAGCATGTACCACTTGGAATTGTTATTATCTTTTTTCATATGTATATCTCTCTAACTAGACCACAGATAGTAGAGGATAGGGACCATATTCTACTCTTCTATATCCACAGACCGAGTTCATAGCAAGCAATTAATAAATGTTGATGAGCATTTTAACTTGCTTTTCTGAGCACTAGAGACAATTTGATAATGATAATGGTGCAAATATATGTTACTTCAGCTGTTTATTTTTCCAGGAAACCATGGGGGATGAGTACAGTATCAGGGAACATAGATATCTTCCAGGAAGAACTTGGAAAAAAAACTTGTAAAAATTTAAATACATATCTTATGAAAACAAATGTAAACATTTCAGTTTCCATTAATGTCTCGTTAGCTCCTTTTCTGAAGATTCTTAATTTATTGGTTTTGCATCTCAAGATAAATGCTTTGACAATTTTAGCTGGTGGACTGCTTAATTCCAAGCTGAACCTGAGAATTCAGTGTACAACAGTAAAACTATTACATGACTCCTAGGTCTGGAGGGTTTAGACTTGATAGTATTATGAGTGGATGAATCTGGATTTATGACTCTGACTATTAAAGGAAAATGAATTTTCTTTATGTTTTGTGTATGTGAATGGGTGAGGGGAATTTGTCCTTGTAATGAAGACAGGGCAGAAAACACTTTAATTTGAAGCTTGGCTAATTTCATCAACTGGCTTCATAATCTTTCACAGGGCATATCCTCATAAAATATAAAATATCAAAGGGCAATGGACTCAAATTACCTAGGAAGAGAGCATAGGTAAACAGAATGTCCAAGATCCCAGACTCTCCAACATTGATAAATTTGGAAGAGAATTAGACAGCAAAATGTGATTAGGAATCAGCAGCTGTTGAAGGAAAAAAAGAATATGATGTCCTGAAAACCCAAAGAGGGATGCAGGGTAACCATAGAGTGCTCAGGTGATGCTTCTCTGAGGTCATTGATCACTAGCAATATGGAACTACTGGAGACCTTGACAAGGGCCATTTCAACAAATTAGTGGGATTAAAATTCAGACGAAAGCCAGCTAGATAATGAATGAACAAAATCATTTTTGATGCCTTTTTAAAACACACACGCTTATTTCAAACCCACAGCTGGCCTAATGACCTGAGTCTCCTTCAAATCTCAGAGATTCTAACTTACTTATCCATGATTCCTCCTAATGCTTCCCAAGACTGTTTCAAGGAAATGAAAGTTCTTTTAAACAAAGACTGGCAACCAACCTAAGGCAAAGAGGCAATTATTAGTTTTCAGTATTCTATTCAATTACTCTATTGTATTGATTTTGTAGTCTCTAGGTTCCTTCACTCTTCCTTATTACCCAAATCTTACTAATTGGTCGCCACGGTGAGCATTTACCAACGCGGATTTCACGTTCTTTACTATGCCCTACTCTCAGTCCCTCGGCTCTCCAAGCCTTTACCCCGCAAGGGTCATTCAGGTTTCCAACCCGGAAACTATGAGGGCGGGCCGGGGAGGGGGCGGAATACACTGGTTCCGCCCAGAGGCTGTGGGCGCATGCGTCAGGCCCCCGCGGACTGTTAGTGCAGCTTCCCTAGGATGGGCGGAGTGGTGGTTTCAGTGACGGACTGAGTACGGGTGCCGGGCAGGCTCTTGCGGAAGTCCATGCGCCATTGGGAGGGCCTCAGCGGCTTCTCTGTGCCCTTGTTACCGAGGTCTCTTCCTGGGTCATTCCTGGATTAAGAGCCGCACTGGGGCTGACACGGGGGCTCCCGCGTGGCCGTCTCGGCGCTTGTGCGACCTCTACGCCGGCGAGATGTGGCGAATGCGTCGGGTCGCCCTGGCCTGGTAAGTGCGGGCTCCGAACTGCCCTCGTTATTTCAGGGCCAGGATTCGCCCCATCACTATGTCCAGAATGTGCAGATAACGCCTACTCCAAGCCGAGGGCGGTTGGAGAATTCCTGGATATTTTTGAGGACCAGAATTACAGGCGCCCTGACTAGGCTTAGCCGCGGAGCTGGCTGGCTTCGGTTTCGACCCTCGTCCCTGACTAGCTTGAAGACTCTGGACGCCTGTCCTGGCCCTTCTGTGTTGTCCTTTTGTCCCTGTCCTTTACACCCTTGTGACTAGCTGTTATCTCTGCCCCCACTTGTTTCTTCTTTTTCAAATTCTCTCCTTGTCTGGTCTGGCGTTGCCCATGTATCGCCTTCCGTGCGCTTCTCTTAACTGTCTTTGCTTCCACCTCCACGCCTTGTGTATATTTACACCTGCAAGTATTTAGGCTCTTCTTCAGGGTGTAGGGGCCTCTGCCTCTTTGCCTAGCCCTCTGATTGGAGTCAGATCTAGAGCAGTGACGCACATGGTGTCAGAGATGGTATTTAGAGATGCTGTCTTCATAGGAGCTTTTTTCAGTGTTTAAGGAAGGAGACTTGAGATTTGCATTTTGAAGCAAAGAACAGAATGTGGCACCACTTTCTAATTATACAGTCATTGTTCCGGCCTGTTTTAGTTCTACATAGAAAGTCATAGAAATATTTTTATTTCTGATGATTACTCTATGCATTTTAAGTACATTAAATTGGTTTTATCTTTTTATATACTTTTTATATACTTCGTTCTAATAACCTTAGATAAGCTTCATGCTTAATTCATTGTTGCAGGCATTAAATAGGAAGTAATATTCATTAAGCAAGATTGGAAAAACTTAGTTTTCCTGGCTTAACTTCACCTTTAAGCACTGGCCCTGAATTTTTTCCAGAAGTTTTTTAATGTTGTAAATAATTTACAGTGTTTATAAGGATTTCAATCCGTTCGTTTTTTGAAAGTTAACTGAAAAATGCAGAACTGAGTGAGATAAAATAGTTGCAGTGTTAGTCAATTAGAATAATTGTATAGTTATTTTTAATCCCATAGAATTTTAATTTTTGAGTAAATTCACAGTCCTTGGCACTAAAATAAGTTATTTCCACCCTTTGTGTTTTTATTCCTCATTATTTAATGGGGGAAACATCTATTTAAATAAAATGAAGAGACTGCAAAAAACAGCATACTCTGGAGCAATTAAGATGTGTGGGAAATCTTTTTGATTTTTTAAAAATATATTGGCCATTGTGACTTTAATGTCCATGAACTACATTTTAGTATTTAAGCTCTTTTTGACTCTTAAAAGCATGTTTAATTCGGTAAGCTTTCTATTGTTGTTTGCTTTTTTAAAAAAATAGTTTTTGAATAACAACATGGTCTTCTTTGCAGTATTTTCAGGGATCTTTCTGAAAATACTGATAAGGATTTCATAGTTATTCTTTTTCCAGGACTAATAATATTATCTTAGTCCTCATCTTAAGAGTTCCTGGTTTTCTAGAGTCTGTTATCTAATCATATTTAAACCTGATGGACTGATAGTTGGTATAGATGCCAGTGCAGGATACCCCTGAGTGAGAGAGCTAAGTGAGCAAACTGTGTTAGATATCTGATGTCAATTTGCAGGCTTTGTTTTAGAGAGTAGAGGGGTGATCTGACCTTGTTACCTATACTAATACTGTTATAGGCTCACTCTGGGAAATTCCCACACACACATGGGTGCACTTTGAAGCTTTAGCTCTTCTGTTCTTCTCTGACAGATTCTCAGCCTCTGGACAATTGGTGTAGTTAACATTTGGCTGGATTGGACTAGACTAGAGGGTGACCCATGCAGCTCTCTCCTCAGATAGTGTTTTAGTAAATCTCAGTTGCTTGTCTTTTTTTCCTACCTGTATCTCAAGAGGACCTTTTAAAAGGCAGTCCCCTCGTGTATGAATATTTATCTTTTGAATTGGAAGCTCTAGAAGTAATTCTTGAGAATGTCTTTCCAAGTATTAGGATTTGTGTAAAGTCAGTTATCTCTTCAAGGGAACTAATGATGAACACTTCACTTGTAATTACTGACCTGAAGAACTTGAATACCCTAACTCTGTCCCTACCTCTCACCCATAGTTATTGCTGCCATCATTGTCAAAATAGAAATTTTAGGAATTTGGGAGAAAATAATGAAAAGCAAAAACATCCTAGGTATGAACTCAGTACTGGAGTTCATCTAATTGGATATATATTTGGATTAACTCCTTTCCAAGAAATGCAAATAACATTTTGAGGGTTAAGGGGTATTTATTCATTTATACATTAGTGGAGTTGAGTGCAGATTATGTTGAAGTAATGTTATTGAGCACTTCTTCTGCTAGCATTTGCTAGGTTATTTGACCTGTTTTTTGCAATTTAATCTTTCCAGTAACCTGTGTTCATGCAACAGACTTATTGAGTGTCTATCATTTGTGAGACACTGTAGACTGTAAAAATATAGTGGTAAACAAAACAGCCTCTTGGCTGTTTACTGGTAGATTTTAGTTTACTGTTAGAAACCAATATTAATCCAATAAGTACTTTATTATGTAATACAAGTTTTATGAGCACTATGAAGGAAAAATGCAGAGAACCAAGAGCTGTAGCAGGGGGACTCATATTATAATGAAGGCTCAGAGAACGGAGGAATGCTGGAGGTGAAACTGTGAGCAGTTGTAAGAATCAAGTAGATAGTGGGTTTCATGGTCTTAAGGTGGGAAGGAGAATGGCACAATTGAGGAATTAGATGAAAATTAGTCTGGGCGGAGCTTCGAGGCAAGTGGCTGCAACAGAAACTACTTTGCAGAGCTTTATAGACCAAGAGTTTGGATTTTATTCTAAATGCAGGGGATCCATTTTAAAAATTGATGCAGGTAAATGATAATGATCAGATTTGTGTTCACAAGTGTGCTTTGGTAATGGTAAGAATAAAATATGTATCAAAAATGATCCCCAACTCTGGTTAATTAACTAGATGGCTGCATATGCCATTTTCTGAGATACAAAATACTGTAGAAGGTTCAACATTTCAGGGGAGGGGAGAGATTTTGGACATCTTGAATTTAAGGTAACTTTTTGATCCCTAAGTGGTGATGTTGAGTAGGCAGTTGGATAGAAGGAACTGGAGCTTATCTATTTGTATGAGACATAAATCTGAGAAACATGAGTATGTGGATGGTAATTGAGGAAGTGGATGTAGATAGAATTGCCTAGGGAAAATTGAAAGAGAGGTAGATTGGATTTAAGACTTGATGAACTCCATGCATTTAAAAGGTAATTGAGGAAGAGACTGAAAAGGAATGGCCAATGAGATAGGGGTAAAATTAGACTGCCACAGGAAATTCCAACAATGAGGAGGTGTCAAGATTGCCTCACATTGCTGAGAGAAACTAGCCAAAAATGCCCATTGGAAGCCTTGGTACCCTCAGTAGGAGTTGTTTCATTGAGTGGTAGAAGTGGAAATCAGGTTGGTTTAACTTTTAATAAAGTAGTTTGGTTTGGGGAGGTTTTGGTTTCTCCTTCAAGATGAGAGAAACTGAAAGGATAGGGCAAGAGTACCTTACAGGGATTTGCCTTTAAAGGGAAGAGGAGCACTCGATATAATCTTATGTGGGGGAGAAGAGGATGGTGTAGATGGAGTGGATACAACTGAAAGAAGGCCACCTCTTCACTTCCCTTCTGATACACTTTTACCTGACACTGTTACCATATTTTCTTTAATCACTATCTAGACTAATTCTTCTCAGGGACTTTCAGTGACTCTTTATTGCCCACAAAATAAAGTTCAAACGGCCTGATATTCAGTGACTCCATAGTTTGTCCTTAGACCACCTTTCCAATATTACCTCTCTGAACTTTCTGTGTCTGCCCTTTTGGGTCTCTTATTGTTTCACCTCTGTGTCCTTCTTCCTGTCTGATATTCCTCTTCCCCTTACTGACTCTTCACTTTCCACTTAACTTTTAGGTTTTACTTTCTCTGGGATGTTTTCACTGATCACTACTCTCAAGGATCACTCGTTTCCTCTTTACTCTTGTACAACTATCTCTGCTGTGCCATTGATTTAAAGGATTTGTTTTGTCTTTAATTTTTATAGTATATGATTGTTGGGATAGAGGCAATATGAAGCTAAGATGAGGTTATGCTTTCTAGATATGCAGAGTCATGTCAGAAGAATTTAATCTCTTGATTAATAAAAGAAGACAGGGACTTAGGTTTACATGACAGTGGAAATTATGATTTATCTTGATACAAGGCTTTTTAAATTTTTTAAAATACAAAATGATTGCCAACTTTTACAAAGAAAGTTTTTGTGATCAGAAGTAACATTTACATGTAGAATTACAAATAAGCACTGTGCCTGATCTGGCAATATGTATTTTCTTCTACTATTAAACTCTATTTCCTCAGTTTTTCTGAGTTTGAGATTTCCTAAAGAATCTTGAATCAGAGCAAGACCCTGTCATCCTGAGAGTTCCAGAGGTGGTGGCAAGTACTCCAAAATGTCACCATGGCCTCCTATCTGGAGCCACACCATTTATGCATCTACTGCTTCCCACATTCTTGCCCACCAGTGTCTGTTATGGAAAGAATTTAGGCCTTATTGTCAGGCTGAACCTAGTTTCAATCCTTTTCCACCATTTACTAGTCATTCTACCTTAAGCAAGACATAGTTTTAAAAAGCAAATTTGTAAAAGAAGATGCTTGGCTTACTGGGTTTTTCCAGGAGTCATACAGCAGTAAGTATCATTTGTAAAAATGACTGGCATGATGTCTGGCACTTAGGAACACAAGAGATTCCCCTTTCCTTCCATTATCCTTTACAACATTGTTTCCATGTTCCATAATTTCTTTTTCTTGAGAAGTTTCCAGTCCCATGTAAGTAAATGAATTAATATTTTAAAACTACTTAAAATTGAGCTAGGACCATCCTAAGCAACTATGAATGTGTGTTAAGATCAAGCATGTGGTTCTTCTTGGTAACTTTTCATTCTCTTCAGAAAGGAGAGTAGGGTAGAGCTCAGTAGTTAACATGTACACGTAGATTCTGTTCCCCTTTGGAGATTGGGGTGGCTTTTTTGCTACTTTCATTTTTCTGGGGGCCACGTTCCTGAGGTGGGATTAATTTTTTAAATATCCATCCCTGCTCTATTTTAAAATTGAGAGACATAGATGAGGGAAAAGGGAATAACTTTTAAACTGCCAGAGTTTTTGTGCTTAAAAGCAAAACTTTGTATGCATTTTTGTTTTCGACTTTTGCTTACAGTGAATACCAGTTAACAAAGTAAATACCCACCTTTTCTCTTTTTTGGATTGAATTTCTTGGACTGGTATCTTAGCCCACATATAATAAATTACAGCGCAAGGTCTGGAATTTGCCTGCCTGGGATTGAATCCCACCTTTATTTCTTGTATCAGTGTATACTTGGGCAAGTTTGTTTTTGTTGTTTTTATTATTTTTAGTTGTAGATGGACACAATACCCCTATTTTATTTATTTTTATGTGGTGCTGAGGATCGAACCTAGTGCCCCACACGTGCAAGGCAAGTGCTTTACCACTGAGCCACAACCCCAGCCCTGGGCAAGTTGTGTTCTATGTTTTTGTGCCACATTTTCCTCATCTGTAAAATGGGGATAATATCAGTGCTTTCTTTATAGGATTATTAACAGGATTGAATGAGATAGCACATGCTATAGCCATGCTTGGCATGTAGCAAATGAATAAATATAAACAGTTGTATGACGCGTTGTGGTTGGTCACATGTGCATGTGTATCTTCTTTAGAATATTGCTTTTTTATGTGGCTTCCTTTGTGCCAGTATAATGTCTGTATTTTTTTTGTTTCAGTGAGGTCTGCCAATCCTTGGTGAAACATAACTCTGGAATAAAAGGAAGCTTACCACTCCAAAAACTGCATCTGGTTTCACGAAGTATTTATCGTTCACATCATCCTACCTTAAAGCTTCAAAGACCCCAATTAAGGACATCATGTCAGCAGTTCTCTTCTCTAACAAACCTTCCTTTACGTAAATTGAAACTTTCTCCAATTAAATATGGCTACCAGCCCTACAGGAATTTTTGGCCAGCACGGTTAGCTGCAAGACTCTTAAAACTTCGATATCTCATACTGGGATCTGCTGTTGGGGGTGGCTATACAGCTAAAAAGGTGAGTTTAACTTTCCTACTGGTTTTCCAATTATTCCAGCATGCTTATTTTGAATTTTTGTAGCATAAGTCACTTTTCTTTAGTGTGTTAAGTGTAATTGATGTTTAAACATTTATTTTATGTCTTTACACTATACCACATTGTTTTAATGATGCTAATAGGAATGTGCCTTCTGAATCTTAGTTATAATTATAGGAGATAAAAAGGCCTAGAGGAAGGTCCCTGAGCTGAGAGTGAGAACATATAGCTTTGATTTTGAGTTTTGCCATTTAGCATAAATGGGAAAGTTTGGTAGCTTGCTCACAAGGCCACTTCTAGGCAGCTCTGGGTCCATCTCCTGATATATCTTTTGCACTCCATGGTGTTGTTTATTGCCAACATGAAATCAGCTTGAAATACTTACATATTTAAAATATTTTCATTTTTCTTATTTGGTAGAGGAGTATTTACATGTTTTATATGCTTGCCTACTAACTTTTTAGAGGAGCTGAAGCCATGTAAATTTGTTTCTCCAAAGCTGAATACATAATATAATACATTATTCTTTGTAGATTAATGTGTTTTAATTGAAATAACTTTTGTTTTTACATTTTTATATGACATTTAGAATATCTGATTGACATACTTTCTTATCTTTTAGACTTTTGATCAATGGAAAGATATGATACCAGACCTTAGCGATTATAAATGGATTGTGCCTGACATTGTGTGGGAAATTGATGAGTATATTGATTTTGGTTCGTATCGTCAACATTAAAATATTTTTTATGGGTATTTCTTTAGGAAAGAGAAATCGTTTATTGAGATAGTTTCTTATGTTTTGAGTCTAATATGTAGTAGTTTTAACAATAAAAGTAATAGAATATCAAAGAAAAAAAGTATGAAAGAAGTATTTAGTAGTCCATCAGTTTAACATAGCTGCCACCACCCTTATAGAAAACATTTTCTTTTAGTTGTACTTATTTGTTTTTGGTTAATGTTTTAGTTTATTTTTTAAAATTATATAATCATAAGGACATGTACTTTGGTATCTTGTTTTTACTACTTAACACGTTTTGTTAGCATTTCCATGCTGCCATACAACTTTTCTTCTTTTAGCTATGTTCCTTAAAAGTCTGTCAGTATTCAGAATGATTTCTCCTCCTAATCAGATACTGCCCCTCCCCTTTTTAATAAGTAGATGAGAAAAAATTATATTTGGCAGCTGATTATCAGTAACTCAAGAGTGGTTGAACAAATATTTTTAATGAATTCTTTTCCTCATTCCTTTTTTAAGACATTGTCTTAATTTCTTATCTTAGTTGTAAATGGAGTTGGAATTAATCTCCATAAGCACTCATTCGTAGTACTTCTTAAAACTATTATATGTTGACTAGGCATTTTTAGGAAAAACATACTTTCAAATTGTTTTTCTAATATTCATGGGGTTCATGGGGAGTATTTTTCAACATAATTACATTTGCTGCTCCCTTAATACAGTGGCTGAGAACCTGTATTCTGAAGCTAACATTCCTGGGCTTGAACCCTAGCTTCCCTACTTCCTTGTTGTGTGCCCCCATATCTCATCTGTAAATGGAGTTGACAGTAGTAGCAATTTTATAGAATTGCTTTGAGGATTAAGTAAATTAATAGTTTCATAGTCCTTAGATTAATATCTGACATATTCTTGAGGCAGTTGATGACTATTTGTGTTTTGGTTTTCCTCAGAAAAAATTAGAAAAGCCCTTCCTAATTCAGAAGACCTTGCAAAGCTAGCACCAGACATTGACAAGATTGTTGAAAGCCTCAGCTTATTGAAGGACTTTTTCAGCACAGGTAACAAAGGACCTGTTTGATCTAATTTAAAGATTTAAGAACTACAGAGGAAAAATGCATACATGTATTTATTTCCATGTTTTCAATTAAAATATTTAGTAAGTTTTCTGAAAATGAGTAACTTCTTTCTAAATTTTGTTATGCAGTGGTTTTGATCTTTAGCTCAACAAACTGAAAATTTATGCTTGGCTTTTAGTAAGTGAGGGAAAAAAATATCACTTGTTCTTGACAAGTAGATGAGACTTCCTATGTATTTGCTTTTCATAATTGGTTAGAACCAGTATGGTGATTTTTAAAACAAAACTTAATTTCACGGATCATAATGAGTAGAATTTATAAAGCTAATCCTGGCATATTTGCCCAATTACTACCCTATTGTGATATAAATCTGAGATCTCAGACACCTTTGTTTGCTTATTCCTATTAAATTTTACATTTTTATTTCCCCTTCTGCTGATTTTTCACAGGTCACAAATTGGTTAGTGAAGTCATAGAAGCTTCTGACCTACTTCTCTTGTTAGGTGTGTAAAAAAGACATTTTTGCTGACCTTAACATGCCTTTTAAATGCTTCTAATAAACTAGTTGCAAATAAAGTTACAGACCAAAATTATAATGCTGCTTATGCTGAATTTTAAAACCCCAGAACTATATTAAGCAAACTCATTATCCTTCAGGTGCAAAGAATGAAGTAATTATTTTGCAATAAAACTAAAATTCTTAAATATGTATGTATAAGATTAAACCTATTAAAAGAAAATTTGCTTAGCCAAAATATTTTTTTGAAATATACCTAATTGTTTTTGATAATTGAAATGAAAAGTAATTTTAGTTTGTCTCATCTGCCCTGTCATGGTTGACATTTTAAATTTGTTTTTGTATTATATACTTGGCTTGATGACAGTAGTATTTTTCTAAACTGTAAGTACTCGCATGTAAAATAATCTTTACCAAAGATTTTCTTATTTTTTATTATAATTTTCAGCTAAATATTTTTTTAAATAAGTTAAATATGTGCTATGATTTTTAGAAGTTTTCTGCATATGTTACCTGTATTCCTTAAAATGAAAAGAAAAGTGATTTGATGCTTTGACTCTGAGTTGCTCTAAAATCAATTTACTTTTTAATTAATGAGACATATTTGGAATTTAGCTTAGGCTTTGAACATTACTAAAGAATTTAAAGGATTGCATATTTTTAAGGTTCACCTGGAGAAACAGCATTTAGAGCAACAGATCGTGGATCTGAAAGTGACAAACATTACAGAAAGGTAAGTATAAAACAGAATTCTTCTCGTAGGTAGTCTTAAAATATTTTTAAGTGTTTGCCATTTGGAAAACTTGAAAGTGGCAGCATGAGAGGAGCAAATACGAATACCTAAATAGACGTACTTTCGCTAATCTTAGTGCAAAAATGTTATGTGGCAGTTCTGGAAATATAATTAGAGAAGTCCATTTTCTTCAAATATATTCTCTGAAATAATTCAAGGGTTGGCCCTAAAAAAAAGTTTTGTTGTTAAATACATGTGGGAAAAGCCAGTGTAGACAAAGCAAGATGATTTCTTTTCCTTAGGACTCCACAGACCTTAATATATTCATGGGCATTGTGGCTCTCCAAGAGGAATCAAAATGTACAGGATTTTCTGATTTATTTACTAACAGAACCCACTTGCTCATGAAACATCTTCAAGGGACTAAATTTTACTTAGGGAAGGATATTGAAGAAAGTAGTGGGAATTGAGTTATTAGAGTCCACAAAATTATGTATGGGGTTATTTAAAGTATGTTGATTTCAGTACATCCCTTTAGCAAAATCCATATTAAAGCTATAGGAGAATTTCATATGAATGTTATAAAATTGCTAAGTTAGAATAACATGTATCACTATTTATAATCATATGTTTACCTGACATTTTCTTAATCCTTATTTTTTTTAACTTTTTGGAATGGGTAAAATAATTGACTATGCAAAAAGCTTTTAAAAATAATATCTAAATAAATAGATGCATGGAAAAATAGTCTGAACATTTTGAAATTAAATATGGAGTATGTATGTTTTATACTGAGTTTTAATAGTAGGAAATAATTTTATGTTTATTTGAGGTAAAGGAAGAAATGCTTACTGTGTGTAGGTTTCCATCTCTTTCCGTGCACTTGAACGTTGGACATTTTATGTAATAGTCCAGATTTTAATTATATATCAAGATTTCTTTTCACTTTTTAAATTTATCCTTTGAAGAAAGTATATTTCAGAATGTATATGTATTTGCTTTTGATTTGATCTTTTTTGATACACTGCATTTACATAATTTTAACCAAATAGTACTTTAACTTTTCATACTGTTGGTGGGGTACAGTTTATTTTGAGCCAAGGTCTTGGGTTCTTGAGGCAAGTAAACAATGTACATTTCTAACTGGGGAGAAGGTGCCTTTGTTAGGATGATAGTGTGGGGTTTTTTTGTTTGTTTGTTTTTTGAGTGACACTATTTCTTTTGGCCTAAATCAGTTAGAGGAGGTGTGTATGTCTAATATGGCCTGGTATCACTTTGGTGAGAGAAGAACTTATCTCAGGAATGATTCAGATAATTCCCCTAAAACTTTGCCAAGTTGATAAATGAATAGTCAATAATTAACTGGGAGCTCTGCAATAGAGATAAAGCAAAAGAGTGTTTTTTGTAGGATTTAATTAATTATATTTACAGATTTTACTTTATACAGTAGGCGTAAAAGTATATTTATTTTTTTTATTTTATAATATTTTTTTTGCTTGTTTGAAGATAAATGCCCTTGTAACTGTTTCCTTTTAACTTTTTTGTAATTTATGGTAACTGTTTTGCCCAATAAAATCTCACCAGTTATTTCTTCCCAAACATTTGTTGTAAACAATGAATCTAGATTGTAATTAAGCTGCTTTAGTTACCAATTAAATCAAATTATAGTAAATATTAACTTAAAAATTTACTGTGGAAAAGAAGTACCTCCAACCCTAGCTGATGGTTTTAAATGCTATTGATACAAAGCACTGTGTTGCTAAGGATTGACTGTTACCTATTGCTTGAGAATAATGAGCTACTCAGGATGCAGATAAAGTGACCTGATTTTAAGAGACTTCCCTACAATTAATGATTGAATATAATCATGCAAACAGAGACATTCATACAGCAGTAGACTTTTTGAAATTACAGAAACATGAAGTTTGAAAATCTGAGTGATAATCAGAAAGGTTAGGGTGGCATGCAGAGGTTAGCTGATAACCTTTTCAGCTGGTTCAGTCTGATGTCTGAGAACCCAAGATTTAAAATAGTATTTTAAAATATGGTTTGAAGCAGTCATAATTTAGTTAAATGATTGTCAGGTTTGAAACAGTTTTTGGCTGGACTTCTATGGATAATGTTTTTACAACTAAAACTAAAATAACAGGAGAACACATTCAGAGAAGTCCTGGCACGTAAATGAACAATTAGGACCATTCAAAGTCAACTGAAGTGAAAGTGATGGGAGTTGAGGGAAACACAGATGTCAGATAGTTTGACTTGAGTCAGATGGAATGAACAGCATGATGAACTGATTACCTGTGGTTCCTAGTCTGGGCTCACTAGACTTAGATGTTTGGGAAAGTGGTTTCAGAAGTCTTCAAAAACTCTACAGAAAGAATATTTTCCCCCATAATGTTGCACAGGCTAAGTAATCATCAAGATTCTTTGGTTCACCTGGATTTATATCCATTTAGTTTGCAGATATTAGTTATTTATGCTATGTTGATCAAAATTTCTGATGCATATCTTTGATTAATAAAACATTGAAAAAATAGTAAAGCCACTTTGTTTAACCTAAGTAAGCAATTTTATTGAGGTATGTTTGGCATCTAGTAAAGTCATTTTTATTTATTTATTTATTTATTTTAATATCTTTATTTTATTTTTATGTGGTGCTGAGGATCGAACCCAGTGCCTCCCGCGTGCTAGGCGAGCACGCTACCACTGCGCCATAACCCCAGCCCCTAGTAAAGTCATTTTTAAATAAATGCTTTTTAAGTTTAAAACTTGTGTTCTTTAGAGGAAAATAGTAGAAATCACCCTTGCTGTAAATTGAATAATATTCTTGAGACCCAGAGAACTTAAAAATTACCTCAGGACAATTTGAGAAATGGACTGGTGAGCCTATTTTTTTAATTAATGGAATCATTTAAATCTGCAGATTTCTGCATATTAGTCCTATATACATAATAAGACCATTAGTGTATCTTCTTTATTAGATTCTTTAACCTTTATTGTGTTCTAGTGAGAATTAATTTGTTAAAAGAGACGTTTTGTTATCTGTGCTTTTGTTCCGTCATATTTCTATTTGGTCATAAACATCTCACAAAAGTAAGTAATATGGCTGTTCTGAAGGTAACAAGCACATTTGTGATTCACAGAAAATATTTGAAGGACCTTTTAAAGGCCCAAATCATGAAAAGTAGAAGTATTACTTTTAATGTAATTATTAAATGATAATACATTAATACTCTTCCAACATGTTACTCTAATTTTTATTTTTAAGGATTGTTTTCTGTCCCAACTGAAGTATCCTCTTTCTTTCTTTCTTTTTCTTTCTTTCTTTCTTTTCTTTCTTTCTTTCTTTCTTTCTTTCTTTCTTTCTTTCTTTCTTTTCTTTCTTTTCTTTCTTTTCTTTTCTTTCGTTAGCTTGTCTAATTTCCACTCATGCTTATTGTCACCTTCATGAAGTCTTAAATTATCATTTTAATTTCTTCAGTTACCTTCTCTTCAATGTTTAGAATACTTGCCATATGTAATACTATTTCCTTTGGCTTGCATTCTTACTATTTAATGGACCATTTCTGTCACTAAATCTCTGTCCTCAGAGGACTCAGGATAGTGTTGAGCTCTTAGCAAAATTAGTTGATTGCTATAACTCAGCAGAAGAGAGGAGACTGATTTAAAGTAAATAGATTTGTTTGGTGTTAACAAAGGTGGACCCAAAGATTTTTTTGCTCTCATTTACCTACGTTTTAGCTGTAAGAGCACTTAACATATTTATATTCTGAATTGTAGTAAAGTAATGTTGCTTACATAGGGTTTGCATTTCTGGGATTCCTCACACAACAGAGAATGTAGAATTTGTAGGAAAATTAAATTCTCACAACTATCACTATCAAGTAACCACAGATTTGGGGAATTCTTAAGTTTTCTGAACAAGTAACAACTAGCCACTATCTTTGGTTAGATTCTCAAGCAGAATCTAAAACTGCTTGCATTCTGGAGCATGGTATATGAGAAACTGAGGGATCAAAGGAAGAAAAGCAACAATAAATGTTTTTATTTGATATGCACATATATATGTACATAATACTGTTTTATGTAACCATTTAGAACAAAAGGAATTTGTAGTAGATGTTTTAATACTGATAATTTCTGGCAATAGCTGTTTTGTTCATCTTTTAATGTTTATATAGAACATTTAAAGTTTATATAGAAATTGTCCAAAAGGTAAAATAGAATATGATATGTTTGGATTGGAGCAACTTCAGCCCAAATAGAAAGACCTATTTCCTTGTGGTAACCAATAATAGCATTTTTCATTTGGCATAAATATTTTCAGAATTATGAATTACTGGGAGGGGATAAATAGGAAAATAGTTCTTTTTAGCTAACCAAATAGCAGAATTATTTAAACTTTGGTAAGTAATTTAATGCTTAGGAATATTTTTTAAGTAGAAGGGGAAAGAAGTCTTTACTTTCATGAAGTTCTTTGCCAGACCAAAGTCACCATAAAATTTCTAAAGGAGGGACTGGCAAACTTCCTTACAAGGCCAGAAAGTGCTTTGTTTAGGTGTGCAGACTATAATGTCTCTATAGACTACTCAGCCTAAGCACTATGTTTGCCAACTTGTGCTCCACAGTAATTTAAGTATGCCTCCCTTTGTATTATATTATTATCATTTTTCCTCCTTTAAATGTAGTTGAACTTCTTGGATCAGAAACAGTTATTACTGATTTTCTTGATCTGATGTTGTGATTAAAAACAAAACAAAACTGAAAGCATTGTACATTAAAATGGAACTAAAACTGCAGTGCCAATTTGAGAACAGCCAGATATTTAGAGAATATATCATCTGTAATTATTAACAGGAATTATTTATCATTATTTATAGCAATTACTATATTTTATATGTAGTATTTTAAGAATAATGATTTGTGTACTGTTTCTTGAGATAAAAACATCCAGGCTTGTATCAATATTTATTAATAAAAATATATTTTGTACATCTGAAGAGTGTATCTTGCACAGCAGGTGCACACATTCCTTGTCCTCTCAGTTCCATATGGTCTTAGATTAGAAAGTCTAAGCCCATCACTTGGTATTGAGGGTGAGATTTGATGCCTAAAACTGGGGAGAGTTAACCTCCATAAGATGTATAGCATAGTGTAAATAGCTTTTCATATGTCTAATTCTTGTTTTCTTCCTACTTTTTTCAGGAGGTAACAGTTAATTTCACCTATCTTCACATAGCAGTGCTTCAGTAACAGACTTGGAAGGAAAGTGAGGTGTCATTAGAAAGAGCGTTTTCTTATAATCTAATAGATACTAGAGTATTTACCATTCATTTGTATTTAGATATAAGCAATGACCTAGGGAGGGGATTTAAGCTATAAATATAAAAGCTTTGGCATTTTATAAATTTTAGTACTAGTGGTAAAAAAAATATAGCAGGCACATATGTAAGCCAACATAGGAAGACTTCTTTTAAAGCAGTTGTTTGAGAAATCTAAATACTTGGATGATTTGAAGAAGTGATGACCAAATTAAATGAACCAATTAATAAAACTGTCAGATTGCTTTTCTTCCTGTTTGATGAAAAGCAATGATATAAAAAATGACAGAAATTATGGAAATGATAAGGATTGTTAGTTGGTATTTTGTTTCTTTGATACATTGGACAGTGACCAGAGTAAAACTGATCTATTCAAAAGATATGTCTTTAAAGATAACTTCAGACTTTATAAATATATTTTGTATTATTGAATCTGGAAACAAATGTTGAAATTTTACTTGTCACATGGAAAAAACATCAACCAGTTTCATCCTTTGATTTGTAGTAAACCAATCAGTTTTATACATTGTCTAATGTTGGGAATGATCATAGCCTAATGTATTAAAATTAAGGATTAAGCAGAAATTCCCCAAATTGTATATTAACTTTTATACAATTTTAATTACTTTACTATAATACTGACTTCTGTATTTATTTATTTTCTGGAACACTCTTACATTTATGTAAGTCTTTGGGTTCTATAAGGTAAATTAAGTAATTAAGCCTCTGGATGAATTGAATTTTAACGTAATGTTTACTAGCATTTTGAACTTTCTGATTATACAAAACAGTATTTTAGGCATTCATTTAAAAAATTCTGAAACTATTTAAAAATCCGACTTTAGGTTATTTTAATAAGTATTGGCTTTTCTAACTCTGTTTCTATGACTTTTATAAAAACTGAGCCCATTGGTTTTCCAGACACTATTCTTATACAAATTAGTTATTTCATTCATTGACACTTTACCTTTTTAGGATTTCTAATTGAGAAAATATTAAGCTTATGACATTGTTGATTCCTAGTTATCCTTTTCTTCACATTTCTCAAGATTGATTATCTTATAGACCAGCAATTAAAAATTGTGTACAGAAAATGACATGTCTTCTTATGCCACATCTCAATATGTTATAACAAAAATTGTGCCAATTTAACATTCCACGATTAAGTGGAATTAATTTTAGAAATAGAAAAGGTAATTATTTTGTGTCTGGATCCAAACTGGCTTTTGTTTCATTTTTAATTTTCTTAATAATTATGTTATCTCTATGTCTTTATTATGTTCTTTTATAGTGCTTTTGCTTAGTAGTTGAAATATGCTTGGTTATGTTCTCAGAGTCTATTTCTATTTAGTGTCAAAACAGCTCATGAAAAGTGAAAATTCAGTCAAACTTGTTATTTAATATTATATAAAATCAAAATAGAGCATAAAACATTTTTTAATTTCCAAAAAAATTTTTTAGCTTATATGCAAAGGCACATAGAATATATGAGTTAATGTAAAACCTTGATTACCTTGATGCTAGAAAACTCAGATTAATGGGGTTTTGAGAGACTGTAGTCTTCAAATGAAATTATATTGGAAAAATATTTACTTAAGAATAATGACTTCATAAGTAAATAAGCTTTTATGGTCTTTCAATTAGTCCTGTGAGAATTATGGGTGAGAATTAGATTTAGGCTTATAAGATGAGCAGTGTTTAAAAACAAAAATCAGTTTTGCTTTTTTCTCCATGTTTCAAGATAGGAGCATACATTAGTTCACATTGGCAATTCAAAATTAAGGGTTGTACCAGGAAACCCAATAACTATAATACTACCTTCCTGGAGCACTCCAGTTAGTCTAGGTTTTACTATGTGCCAATATTATATATCTGGCTTACTTTATTCAACAGTTACAGTTGCATTTTCCTTTTCACTTTTTAAGCTATGCTGTTTTATTTTTCTGAGACATCTAATTTTACTGAGTGGGAAAATGGAAATGCAGTACTGAGCCCAGCTATATGAAGGCTCTAAAGGTGCATGAATTTCCATTTTTGTTTTAAGCTATCCATTCCTCCCTATCTTACATCTATTCCTTGTTGTGCCCTTTGGTTTAACATTGTTCTCCTCCCCAATTTTCCTCTTCTCCTCATTGTAAACTCATGGCAGGGTCTGCTTGGTGAGCTCATTCTCTTACAACAGCAAATTCAAGAGCATGAAGAAGAAGCACGCAGAGCTGCTGGCCAGTATAGCACGAGCTATGCCCAACAGAAGCGCAAGGTGATGGATGATTTAAGGGGGCTACTGATGTGTTCACACTAATCAGCCATTTCTGCCAAGATCATGTCGCCTTAATCTATTCATGGACTCAAATTACAAGAAATTATTTTTAACAAAGTAAAAAAAAAAAAAAAAAAAAGATGCATCATAAAAATATGTAACTTTCCTGGAGTTTATATAGACATATAAACATATAGTTATATGTAACTTTCCTGGAGTATAGTATAGACAGAGCTCAAAATATCAAGCTTAAGCATAGCAATTTAGTTTCCAAAGATTAGCTTATCTGTGAGGGTCCATGGATTTGTATTTAGAATAAGATTATGAATTACTGTTTATGTGGTCCAGTTATTGAGTCACCCAAATATTGATGCAATTAAGAGGTTGCTTAGGCTGTTAGGTAATAGCAGAATATAGATTCTTAAGTTTGTATTGTGAAGAGATTTTAAAATCCCAGTGAAATAATTAATGATTTTGCTATTATACTCTGAGATCTTAAAAATCAGGTAATTATATTATATCAGATAAAATAGTTTTACAGTTATACACAAACCTTATTCAGGAACAAAGATTAAGTCATATAGTTAACTTCCAGGAGAGTTCTGATGTCTACATCAACCCATACTATAGATAATGATTAGGTTCCATAATTCTGCTGGCTAACCTTATCTCATTTGGTGGTGGTTAGTACTTAACAGTACTCATCATAATTTTATTATTTTTTTCAGTGTCACTTACTGGCTTTTCTCAATTCCATGGCTGTGGAATCAAAATCTGTATTTTATTAGCATTCAATAAAGGAATAACAGGAAGGAAAAGAAAATAAGTTCTTTTTGTATGTGGTTAAAGTAGATAAGTTAAGCCAGGGAAGGACAGATTGTAAGTGGTACCTTTACATTCTCTTTTCTGTGTCCTGTGAGTGTACCATTTAAATAGTCTTAACAAATTGGATGTTTAGGCCAACCTATTCATTTGGCCAATCTATAGGCCAACCTATAGATTTGTTAAACAAAGAAGGAGGAGGAGCTAGTATGTTCTGGTATGATACTTAGAAATATGAATATAACTTTATTTACAAGTTGTTCTGAAGTGTTTTTTTCATAATGATGAAATGAGTCCCTGTTATTTTAAGATTCCAAGATATGGTTAAAGATGACCATTGTGCTTTTGAATCTAACAATACAGGGATATTAGTAATGAACACTCATTCATTTTCCACATTGCAAATGGTTAATATCCATTGTAGGCCTACTTTACTAGTTTTTATTCTGACTTAGAAATATCATTCCTGTTTCTAATGTTTATTGGATTATTCATTTAACCCTTTTATATCTCTTTCCTTGTTTATAAAATAGAGACTGGTAGGTCTCTATTTTGTTTATTAAAATACACTTCGTGGGGCACCAGACAGACCTTGTTTGTGCCTTCTTTGTTACCTTGTGTGAGCATAAGTAGGACTTTAAAATTAATTTATGCTCTTCTGTAATGAATTCTCCTTACTGTCCCGAAAGAACAACTCCTTACTGAATCTTTCTCTCCTCCCTCCTAGAGTTAGTACAGAGAAGACTTCAGCTCTTCACTGTTGTGATCAAACTTTTAATGAGATTTTTGTCATTTCAATCATTTGAGTTTTACTATGGGTACAAAACAAACCACAGGTACCTTTTGTTGCTTTTTAATCATTGTTTCTCCCTTACCTTCTTGAACTATAAGAAGGTCTTCATTTGTGAATATTTTGTTAGAAGCAACTAGTAAGTTTTCCCTATATAATCTAAGTAAAGAGGTGAAGCAGAGCTAGTAGATTAAGATTGCCTGTGGTAGTTTTGCCTCCTAAAAGTATGTATACATATATAGAAATCTTTACAGTGACCCTCTTGTATATGTATTTCAGATGCCACAATGGCTTAATAGGAAGAAATACTTATTTAAAATCAGGGTTGGTTTTGTGAGGAGCTAGTAAAGGTTTTTCTCTTTCAGCTTTAGCTTGTTTCTGCGGAGGGTTCCGCTCTTTCTCCATCATTTTCACAGCTCTGGAATTGTAGAAAAGCTCTGGTTTCAAGACCATTGATACCATTTCTGTCAGGGTGAGTTTCAAATTAATTTCATAAAGAAAACTAAATATGTTAAACAATAGGACATGAGCTTTTCATTGTAAGTGGCTGAATTTTACCAGCAAAGCACATCAAAATAAAATACACCCAAGTTGGTAGCTAAGACCTAGGAGAAGTTCGGGTTGAAAGTAGAAGAAAACATGTAAATGTATATTCTCATCAAACTTTGACATTTGCTTTAGAAACCTAAAAGTTTTCTTATTTCCTAGGAAAAAAAATTAGATCTCATTTTTATTCCACCACCACTTGTCTTTTAATATGACATTAAGATTAATTTTGATGCTGGATTAAACTAAGCAGATAGAAACTATGTTAGTAAACTATGCATGAGTTATTTTTCACAATTTTGCCAGAATAGCAAATGATAAATTGAAATATTCCTAAAAGTCCAAATTTATAAAAATCTTAACAGTTCTTATTCTAAATACTAATGTTAAAATCAAGATTGAATTTGTTGTGTTCTGATAAATATACCATTTTAACTTTATATTGAACCTTTTTATTTTACCAAACTAATAACTAAGTTAACCTTTTACAGTTCTTGGCTTATACTAGATATTTAAATTTTTCTTAATAATTATTACTAGTTACTTAATTATTGTCCTAGATGTTGAGTGTGTTGGATTTTCGATAATAATTTAGGATGTATTACATGAAATCAGTAAATATTCATATTTAAAACTAAAATAGTCAAAAGTAATGTTTATGTATTTTATACGTATTTTGCTGCAGTAGAATGAATATTTAATAGAGCAAAGTAAATATCAAAGTGCCTTTTTAAATGATCTGGGTATTTAATCTGCATATTAAATTATTTATGATCATACTATTACCAAATGATGGCATACTATATGATCATAGTGTAGAATTATTTATTTTTTCCCTGGCGTTCTAAATTTTGTTTTTTGGGTTATGGGCTCCTCAACTTGCTTATCTCCTTATGTTTTAGGAGACTGTTAATAATTCTTGTCCATTCTACATACACATAGTTAAAATGAAAAAAAAAAATTTATCAGCAGGTTTCTGCTTGCTATGCAGGATTGGGAAAACAAAGTTTATCTTATGTTTTTTCCTCATTACCAAATTATTCTTAGAGATTTTTGGACATAATCTTTTAAGAAAAAGAAAATATGCTTATTATTTCTAGCAAGCACTGCCATCTATTTAAGTACAACCTGGGGGGGGGGGCATTTTGAAAAAGTACTTAGAAATAGGAATTAAAATCTGAAAATAGCCAGATACAGTATTGTATGCCTCTAATCCCAGCAGCTCGGGAGGCTGAGGCAGAAAGATCACAAATTCGAAGTCAGCCTCAACAACCTAGTGAGGCCCTAAGCAACTCAGTGAGACTCTGTCTCTAAATGAAATATTTTTAAAAGTACTGGGAATATGGCTCAATAGTAAAGTGGCCATGGGTTTAATCCCTGGTTAAAAAAAAAATCTGAAAATAACTTCATAGCATGGACAAGACTTATTAATGTCTATCTCAATAATGATTTAAAATTTTTTCACATGTATTTGCTGCCATTGATGTTTTGATTGCTTAAATAGCCCAGTGAATATGTGCAAAGATTTAAATTAAAAAAGAATATGAATTTAACATGATCTTTTTCTCCTGTGAAATAAATTCACATCTACAAATTTTGATTTTTCAGAAATTAGAAAATAATTTTTAAAGACTAAAGATGACAACTTTCTGTACCTTATCAAGAAGTCAAAGTGCAGTTTGTGAATTTGTCATAAGTGATATCATTTTTATTACAATTGATTATTGTATTTTGCATTTAGATTTGTATTGTGACTACTTTAAAACCTGTTATAAACTTCTGGAGTTTTTAAAAATATTTTATGTTAACCCTATCAATAACAATTTGAAGTAGTTTACACAATACCTGTGGATTTTCTCCTTTTTTTGTTTGATGGTCAAATCATTGTTAGTTGCTATATTTGGTTTTATTACTGCAAATACATTCCCTATATTTATAAGGGTTAGCAGATCTTGCATTGGAACTGAATTTAGAAATAGGCATCTGGTTCAACTTAAAGCTCTGAAAATGCAACTTACCTTTTTGCATTTATTATGCAGTTAAAGTACAGAAAAGAATAATTTTCCCTTAAAAGATACCCTGTGACCAATGAGCTTTTTCAGTAGCTATACATAGTATCAGGTATCTGATTTCCCAAATACATTTCTAGAGGGATATGGATGCTTTATTCTCCAAATATGTAAGTCCCTGTGCTTTAATAAACAACCTCTTCACAGTAAACGTGTTGATCTATTTTTGTAACAAGCTTTTCATAAGAAATGACTGGAATGACAATAGGAAATTTATTCTGTTATAAGGTTTTTACTTAATATATAAGATTTTGATGAGCTATTATTATTGTTGGATGCTGATATTTTCATTTTCTTAAATCATCATTTGATTTAAAGTTTGTTTATGCATATAAAGCCAGTAGTTTTTACTCTTGATACTTTTTAAAAAATTTAACTTACTGTACATTCCATATAAACCTAACTCTATTCAACTAAAATTAATTTCCTTTAAATATTTAGGTATCAGACAAAGAAAAAATTGACCAACTTCAAGAAGAACTTCTGCATACTCAGGTAATTCTGATGAGTAAGAAGACCCAGGGTCTTTTATTAATATCCAATGTAGGTTTGATGATGTGGAAGTTTGGAAGTTTACTTTTTCAGCAAAGCAATATTTGGAGTTATTGATAAACCCTATCACTGAGAGAAGAGTTAATTGAGAACTAAGAAGGAACTATGTAAGTATTGAATCAGCTCGTTTATGTATACAAACTCATTTTGAGTGAATCTTTCTGATTTAAAAGGTACTGTGAAAAAAGGAAGGATAGTGGTTTGTTCTTGTATAAACTGACACTTGCATTTTTATATTGATAAAATAATTTCTTTAATTGTTGCCAATTAAAACATTTGAGTTGAGTCTACCACATTAAGTCTAGTGAATTCTCAGAAATCTTTTTCTTTGCTTCTCTGAAGCCTGAAACCAATCAATGGTGCTTTTCTAAAGGTATTTCTAGTTCCACTTTGAAAAGCTGTTCTTTTAATAGTTGGTAAATTCATCATTTTAAAGATCTGTGAGTAGTTAACTTGTGCAGTGTTATGAGTAGATGACTTTCTAGTGCAAAATTGCCTTATCACTCCTTCAACTGTTATTCTATATAAATAACAATAATATACAACCACACAGAGTTATTTTTAAAAGTTAAAAGATTTATCATCTTGGGTCTTTCTGTTTTGGGGGGAAAAAAAACAAAGGTCAGTTTGGAAGAAATTATACAACTGTAGGTACATTTTGAGTCACAGGTTTCCTTGATTTTTGTCATTGAGTCTCATACCTGACTATATGCTAAAATCACCTGTGCCCTGGATGGCACCATATATTTTTTATTTTTTGCTATTTATGTAGTTATTTATTTATAGAGCATTATAGTTGTATGTAGTAGTTGAGTTCATTTTGACAAAATCATACATGGCATGGAATTTTATTTCAATCCCATTCCCTTCTTTTCCTCCCCTCCTTCTTCTCCTATTCTCCTCTTTCTTCTGATCTTTCTTTCGCTTGTTTATTTATTTTTGATTGATACTTTCTATATATACATAAAGATGAAATTCCCTGTTGTACATTTATATATGGGTATAACATGATTTTGTTAAATTCATTCCATATTTCCTTCCTTTTCCCATTCTTCCTCCTTTCCTCTGGATCTCCTTCTACTCTACTGATCTTTCCTGTATATTTATAATACTGACCACCCCTCTTCACCACTTTCTTTCTCTTATTTTGATATGCATTCCATATAAGAGAGAAAACATTCAATCCTTGATTTTCAGAGTCTGGCTTATTGCACTTAGCCTGATGTTCTGTTTGTACACTTGTACATTGTTGATGGGACTGCACATTAGTACAACAGCTCTGGAAAGCAGTATGGAAATTCATCAAAATAGTAGGAATGGAACCACCGTATGACCCAGCTATCTTACTCCTTGGTATTTATCTAAAAGAAATAAAAGGAGCATGGTATAGTGATAAAGCAGGGGTTAAGAACTGCTGGTTTCATAAATGTGAACATGCTGTGGGGAGAGGTAGAGCTTGCAAGCAAGAGTGCTCACTGGGCCTGCCTTGGCCATTTTCACTGCCCAGAATCATCTGGACAGCAGCAGGCAGCCCTGCTGCTACCAGGAGGAGGAGAAAAGGTCATCAGCCTGTCTTGTCTTTCCGCCTCCAGGAGGGGCAAGAGGGAGCAGCTGCTGATGTCACAAATATACTTGCAGAATATAACCCCTAAATCTTGGTTGAATTTTTTTAACCTTCCTCTGTGGATCAGCAATAGGATTTTTTTATGTTCTCAGCTATTTAGTATTTTTGGGGGGAGAACAGGTGACACATAGGCTAATATTCTTCATAATGATCTTCATTCAGATGATGACAACAGAATCATCTAGAAGGATAAATAAGCTTGAATGCAGTTTCTAGCCAACATAAAGATGAAAACACATACATAACTGAAAACCTCTATCAAAAAGTTAAAATTCTTTGTTGGGATATGATAGGCCCTCAGAATCTAGAGAAAAAATCTAAACATGTCAAAGCTACCATAGGTTCAATGTCTTAATAAAGTGGTGTTAAAGACTTTCCTGCTGTGAGATTAAAACCAAAGGAGAGATTACCTGTACTGGAAAGCAATTAAAGCATTTCAGTATGTTCATGACCATTATTTAGAAGATGCTGATTGGTGTATGAAAGCAAATGATGATACATAAGTCATACTAGACAATTTGAGATGACTGCTTTCAAAATCATGATCCTAAAGAACCCATTTACTTTGGGAGAAGTACTATGTAAAACAGGTTGCATAAGTGGAGGAGCAGGATGTGGATTATGCAAGAAGTCTTGAAGAGATTTGATGTTGATATATTTAAAATGGTCAAATGTACACATAGTTCCTCCATTGAAGATTGAGAAAATGTATGTAAATTTTAAATGTAAAACTGGAGATTCCAGAGATAACCACTGGAAAAGAAACTTCTCATCTCTTTTTACCAGAATGCCACCTAATCAAAGGTTATCTACCCAGAACCTTTTGGTACTGTTACTATAACTATTATCCTCCTGTAGAGGTCCGGGTTGCTGTTCTGATCTGCCAGTTTCTTTTCACTATGTTGATTCTGCAACAAGCAAGTATACCTTGTTTGTTATCTTCATCCGGATGGCTATTTATATAGATATCAACCTGCATTACCTGAGAAACTGAAGTAATTCGAGCAAACAAAAATGAAGATCCAAGAGTAAAATTAGGAAACCCTTGAAAGAAAGTGTCTAGCATTGCAATGAAGAAGGACTTCTGCATTTTTGACATAGAACCCTGAAATCCCAGTGAGGAATCAATGCTGAGTAAACATTCCATATAGAAATCTTTCAAATAAGTGACTAAACTGAGGCTGTGAAGTCTGTTAAATGTTTTTATATGGTAATATATGTGTACACATACACACGTAACACACGCATATGAGGAACTTATGTTTTTAAAACTGTGGCAAGGTAGAAGGAACTAGAAGATATTTTGTTGTTGACTCCTGATCATGTATATTATTGTCATTGAGAAATTAAAATATTTATCTTTGCTAAAACCACACTGCACTATGTAATATACACATTGCTAAACAGATCTGCCTTAAAGAAAATTTGGAAGGAAATATAGTTGCTCAGTGTTGTTTATACTTATTTGCATTGTGATATAAATGAACCACTCACCCTCCCCACATGCGTAGTTACCTAATGAAAATTTTGTGTGGTTATTTACAATTGACAATGTCTATTCAAGAAGAAGGTAGACTAAGAGTGGCACTTATCCTAAAGTGCATTAATAAAACTACATTTTGAAAGTAAAAAAATTCACTGGTCTCAAAGTGTGATCCCTAATCAGTAGCATCAGTATCCTTTTGGTGGGGGGGCTATTTATTTTTCTAGAGCATCAGTATCCTTTGGGAGTGTTAAAAATGGCAGATTCTTATCTCTGTCCTACTATGGGATTGGAACCTAGTGGTCTTTGTTTTGTAAAGCCCTCAAGGTGATTGTGATGTGTCCTACAGTATATGATTGTTCTAGAGCATTGCAAGACAGGCTAATAGCACATCTCTGCAGTGAAGCCACAGTTGACATGTGTACTAACAAATGAAAATATAGACCCCAAAACTATATTTACAAGGAAATGAGCCAGTGGAAATCTTACCACCCTTATGTATCCATTAATATCAATCCTTTGACTTATATAGGTGTAGCTATTAACCACTGAGCATTGATACAACACAGTATGGAGAATTAGTAATATAATAAAATCTTAGAAGTAGCCTAATCTGTATCAGTGATCTCCAGTAGAAAGAAATATTCAGATCACTTGAGATATTGAAAGTTTCACATTTAAAACGGATGAAAAGAAAAAGATGGAATTGTTTATCAATGTGCTATTTAGCCCACTATATCCCAGATACTATAATTTCAACATGTAATCCATGTAAGAATCTTAAATATTTTATACTTATAGTATATCTTCACAGACCAGCCATATTTTAAGTATTCAGTAGTTTCTTGTGGCTTGTGACTGCCATATTAGACAACAGTAATCTGCCAGAATTTTGTTATATGTGCTATAAGTAGATGTAAATGGATATGTAAAAAATGTTTATAGTGTAATATAACCCGTTTCATATTATATGATTTTCTTTAACTTGGTTTAAGCTGGACATTCTCAGAGGATAAGACCATGATTAACTTATTTACTTTGTTCTAAAACTTTTTTAAATCAAAAGATTAAAACCTAAAAGCTTTTCTAAGAAATATATTATGAAACCTGTGATGTCAGTTATGTATAAACATTCTGCTGAATGTAGGGAAGAGTGTTTCTTAGTAGGTTCCTATACAGTTTTAAATGTTTAGAAGAAATAAGAACTAGGAAGACCAGTTCACAAGGATCACATTTACTTAAGAAGAATGTGTTGCCAAGCAACTACTTTGACAGAATACCGTCTTTAAATGTATTAGTTTTCTTTACAATCTGTTTTTAGATCATTATTTTAAATATTGACATATTTTCTCTGGGCATTGACATTTAACAAAACAGAAGAGTTTGAACCTCTGACTCAGACAAACCTAATATTCAAAAACTCTGCCCCTCCACCAATACAAGGCTGGGTGGCTTTGGGCAGGCTACCAAACATCCCTAACCTTAAGATCCTACTCTGCATAACTTCTGCTATATGGGGTTTCTAGGATGGCTAAGGGAGTTAATGCATGGGAAACAACTTAGTAAAGGGCCTATCACGTGCTACATGCTCAAGTATTATGGTTATTATTACTTCATATCACATCATCAATTAAAACAAAATAACTTGGGAATGGAAAGAACCTGAATTTTTGTCGAATGACCCTCTAATGAAAGCCTTAAATTTTGATACAACAAGAAATACTGCCTTTTTAGGGTATACTTCAGAACTTACTTTTTAAAATTCTTAAATATTTAATATTTCTAAATAACTTAAATTTTTTCAGTATAAGCAATTTTAAAGAATTTTTCAAATTAAATGCTAAATCACAATAGAAAATTATGAATTTCACTGTATAATATTCAGTTTTTTTCTCATTATTGCCTTATAAACCTTTTAAAAGTAATATTCATTTTTTCTTAAATAATGTGCTATTTTTTTTTATATCTTTATTAATTTTATGTGGTGCTGAGGATCAAACCCAGTGCCTCACATATGCGAGGCAAGCGCTCAACCGCTGAGCCATAACCCCAGCCCCAGTAATATTCATTTTAAATAGGTGATGTGACTTCAAAATCTTGGAAGATTTTAATTTGGACTTAATATTTGTTGACCCATCTTTTTCTTATATACTTATTTTTATTTATTTATTTATTTGTTTATTTTTGCAGTTAAAGTATCAGAGAATCTTGGAACGTTTAGAAAAGGAGAACAAAGAATTGAGAAAATTAGTATTGCAAAAAGATGATAAAGGCATCCATCATAGAAAGCTGAAGGTATTTTATTTTAATTTATTAATTCTCTAAACTTTGACAAATACCATTGTTCATTGACAACAGTTTTTAAGGAACTGTAAAATGTTTTTTTATCCTTTTATATCCAACTTAATGTCAACATTTCACAAATTGAAGTCTCTAAAATTTATTTTATACTGGATACATAAAATCTCATTTTTAATAGTAATTTCTTGTGAATTTATTTTTCTGAAATACTGAAGTTTATCTTTAGGCTTAATTTCTACATCTATAAAATTAGAATTATTAATTTGATGGACATTTAACTGACATCATGATTGCTTTACTATTATTTCCTGTGAATGGGCCACTTTATTTGATTCTAAAAAATTATTAACATTCGTCTTCTAAGGGAAGCTTCTTTGGCATTTATAGGAATTTTTGAAAAAGCTTATGCTGGTATTATTATCAGCACATTGGTAATTACTACTATGAATAAATTAAATCTCCCACCAAACCAAGCCAAGCCATATGTGTTTAAAGAAATTAAAGTATTTCATTTAGCTTAAATATAGTGAGTAAGCACAATCTCAGAATAAGTACTCATGGCATATACATTCCGTAGCCAACATCCAAAGATTTCATTCTAGTTTAAAGAATGTGTTGGTAGCTCTGACTCAAGTCATGACACCACAAAATAGATAAATAGCATGGTTTGATTTATAAGTGGCTCTTGTCATTTGAGCAAAGCTACATCCAAATGTAACCATATGTCGAGAATTTACCTGAGAAATGGCATTTTCTTTCATGAAATGCTTTGTTAATGAAAAATTTTTTTGCTTATTTTTAGGTAAATGGAATGGCAATCGCTTGCCCTTTAATTACTTCCAAGTATAAAAGATTAAAGGAATCTTAAGCCCTAATGTTGTTCCTATCTTGGCATTAAAGTTTATCTTTAATTATTAAATTTTGATGGTTATCCTTTCTCCAGGCCTGTTTGCTTATTTATTTGGTCATTAGATATTTTACTTGAAGCTTGTTATGTGCAAGACACCATGTTTATTCCTGGTCTACAAAGAAGCAATCCAGGATGTCTGTCCCAGATGCTCTAACATAGTAGCCCTCCCAGGTGTTAGAGGAAGCTTAACCTCTATTACTGGCTTAACAGTCCTCTTAGTGATCATTTCTCTAATTTTATCCTCAAATGTTCACTTGTACATGCTCTCTACCCTTTCTATTTTTTCCCTGTCAAACACACACACCTCAAACTTGGCAAAGAATAGCTTCCTTGTCAGTTGGTCACCTGGTCTCTTTTATGGCCTTTGTGGTGTTAATGGTCTTCCTCTGTTGACATTTAGTATTAGCTCATCAGTAATAATAACTTCCTTCTTCTGTCATTTAATTAGAATTTTAGGAAATCCTGAATTTATCTCTAAATTAAACTGAAACTCTAAAGTAAACTGAAGATGAAACTGAAGGCATTTTATTCTGTAGTGTTTTAATGTTTACTATGAAGATATATTTATGTAACTGGAAAAAGCAATATAATAATCATGGAAAAACAATTTGAAAATATCACATTTTTTTCTATAGACACATCTCTAGTATTTATTCCTTAATGTTTCACTCACATTATTTTTAAAATATTTACAGAAATCTTTGATTGACATGTATTCAGAAGTTCTTGATGTTCTGTCTGATTATGATGCCAGTTATAACACACAAGATCATCTACCACGGGTAAGTGAAAAATTAATACACAGTGAACTTGCTCATTAGCAAAACTCATCTTAGCTTCTTAAAAATTTTATGTATCTATACACATAATGTATGCTGGTACACACAGACATAGACGTACATAATTTTTACCTATATAATATTATTTATGTGTTTAGGTGATATCTTAAGCAATGAGTATTATTTGACTCTATTTTGCTCTATATAAACATATTTATATATTATATGTATTCATATGTTATAAAGGAAGACTATCAGGTGTTTGGCATTATAAATTCATTAGATTT
Organism: Geosciurus inauris; assembly: GCA_004024805.1. NCBI lineage: Eukaryota > Metazoa > Chordata > Mammalia > Rodentia > Sciuridae > Geosciurus > Geosciurus inauris. Next base: position 43,521 of record PVHX01012448.1, read on the forward strand.
ATAATAGTAAAATACCTGAACCATGAATTAAATTAGGCACACAAATGAAATTTAACCTAATAGAATTTAAATGTATTTCTAAAGAGTAAACTAGCTATGGAAAAATTTGTGGAGAGTTAGTAATCTAGTAGTAGAAAAAGTGGTTTTAATTGGTTAGCACAAGTTTTTTAAATTAAAATTTGACTATAAATAATGGATCTAATTAATGTTCTGCTGTTTATGCTTTTTAGTTTGCCTACATGTATGAACCATCATTTTGTCATGGGTTTCAAAAACTCATTTTTTAACAGTAATTATTTTAAAAGAATAAAAAAGCATAGAACAACATTTCATATCTATTTAATTTTTTATCTGAGAAATATGAGTAAATGTTATTTGCTTTGTGATAAGGTTGTTGTGGTTGGAGATCAGAGTGCTGGAAAAACTAGTGTGTTGGAAATGATTGCTCAAGCACGAATATTCCCTCGAGGATCTGGGGAGATGATGACACGTTCTCCAGTGAAGGTAGGAAAACAGCCATCTGAGCAAAGTGCTTCAGGAGAGTCATAACTTGATGAGGATTGTTCATTGGGCAGAAATGAAGACTTTTAACTAAAAGAACTTATGTATAGCATTTCAAATCATTCCTAGTGTAGAAATCAGTAGGTGGCACAGCCAGAATGCCCATGTGACAGGAGAAGAGAGTATGCGAGAGGACAGTGGAAGTACAGTGGCTGGCCAAGCTGTACTGAGCCATGGTGAGGCCTTTGGATTTTATTGGGAATAAGATACATGAGAGACTGAGGAAGAGAATGAGAATATTGGAAGTGGAATTAATGAATATAGATAGTTTGGTAGTTTTATTGTAAAAAAGAGCAAAGAAATTGGGCCATGACAATTGAAATGTTGCATTAAGGGAAAAAATTTAAAGGTATTTATATGCTGCTTATATTGATAATGGGAGGAAAAATAATGTAAGAAAAGGAGCCCATTGCAAAGTCAACATAATCACTGAATTGTTAGATGTAAGTGTTGTACATGTTATAGAAAAAGAAAAAAGTGGAGCTAGGCAAGTGGAATGTGGTAACAGGGTGCTGGTAGATTGCATTGATAAGGTGGCATTTGAACCAACATTTGCAGAAAGTGAGGGAGGTAGTCCTGTTACTATCTAATGCAATCATGTTCCAAACAATGAGAATAGCTAGTGTACAGCCCCTGAAGTGGTTGGAAGAGATAAACACTGTCATGTTCAAGGAACAGTAAAGACAGCAGTTGACCAGAGTGGAGAGTTGTGACTATGTCAAGGGGATAGTGGAGGACTGGGTGAAGCACATCATTAAGGACTTGCAGACCATTTCAAAAACCATGATTTTTATTTTAATAAAATGAGGAGCCAGTGCAGAATTTTGAGCAGAGTAATATTGCCTTTTAAAGGGTCTAGCTGCTGTGTTAAAATTAGATAAAGGCAAGATAGATAGAATTATGGAGACTAGGTGGGAGGTTATTGGATTGTCCAGTTGACCCTTGGACCAGTGAAGTAGCAGTAAAGGTAATAAGAGATGATTGAATTATGAATCTGTTTGAAAATATCAACAACAGGATTTCTTGCCATATTTGATATAGAAAGAGAGGGTATATGCTAGTGATGATGGAGGTTGTGGACCTAAACACAGAACCTAGAATTGCCTCCTGGGCACTCTCAAAATTAACAAGTTAAGTGAAGAGACAATAAAGAAATGTGTGAGGGTCTAGCCGATGCAATAGGAGGGGAACCAGGACCTTACTGGAAGTCAGGTGAAAATATAGTGAGGAGGAAGAAGTGATCAGTGAAGTCAAATGCTGCTGAAAGGTAAAGACAAAGACTGAGAAGCAATCAGCCAGATGTGGTGGCCAGACATGGTAACACATACTGTGATCCCAGTTACTCAGGAAGCTGAGGCAGGAAGATAAAGTTCAAGGGCAGCTTTGGCAACTTAGCAAGACCCTGTCTCAAAATAAAATTAAAACGTCTGGGGGGCTGGGGTTGTGGCTCAGTGGCAGAGTGCTTGCCTCGCACATGTGAGGCACTAGGTTCAATCCTCAGCAGCACATAAAAAAATAAATAAAATAAAGACATTGAGTCCATCTATTAAAAAAAAAAGTCTGGGAATGTAGCTCAGTAGTAGATTGCTTGCCTAGCATGTGCAAAGACATAAGTTCAATTCCTAGTCCCTAGTACCACACACACACACACACACACACACACACACAAACCTTGAAAAGCAATCAGTTTACCAGAGGAGGCACGTAAGTGGACTGTGTGTGGAAATTTTTTGACTGCTTCTGCTTCCTCAGTGAAACAAGAAGCTAAATCAACTGTTATATAAAGAGAAAGGATTAAGATGGGAGAAGGAAATGAAGACTTTGTGAGACATTGAGGTGGCTCTGGTAGTGAATTGATGAAATCAAATAGTATTATGATTGATGAGTAATTAATCCCTATTAAGATCTGAGGACATAAATTTAAAGTGAATCTGTGTGGGGTTTTGGGATTTGGGTGGGGGGGGCCTGAGGAGGTTCCTTGTTCTTTCTTTTACATTTAGCTGGTGGGGTGGGTATGGAGTGATTAAGAATTGGAAATCACCAAGAATTACAGCTAGAGCAGTGGTAGAAAATGAGACAATGAGCTGATATGAAAATCTTCAAGAAGTGAAATCCTTATAATTGCAACGAGGAGTATTGGGCATTCTGGTATGATTCAAACAAGAGAGTGCACTGTTTTGGGTCTGGCTGTGAATTGGACCATGTTGTGTGATACTTGTTCCTTCTTCATTGTTCTGTGCTATTGAGCGAATGTACCACACTTTATAAATCCATTTTACTATTGATAGGAATTTGGAGTATCTCCAGCAGCCCAAAGTGAACCTTTGCTTAATATCATACCTCATAACCAATTGGGAAAACATTAGAAATCTACCTTTTGCGTTGTTACTAGTACCCTAATTGTAGAAGTTGTGGATGATAGAGTATGGGCTGGTTTTCTTAAAACAGATAAGGGTGGCCTATTTCAAGTTGGCCATTAGTCTTCTGTTTTATCCAGGTTTCTTCTTGATGGACCCTGTGCTCCTTATTTTGTCTCCCCAGAACAGTGAAATTAGCAGTCTTGACTTAGCATTTTAGCTCTTTGCCACTAATTTCTGCTTGGTTTTCTAATATGCACATGTCTTGAAGGGAAACAGTGCACAGGATGTAGGGCTTAGTTTTGTGGGGGGGTTCGCTTTTGCAGTTTGTTTTTCTCTGGAATCTTGGCACCTTAGACTATGGCTGCTTAATAAACCTGAACTCCAGTTTTTGTCTAATCAACTCAGTGAAACTGCTGCAGATTTCAGGTTTTTTTCTTGGGCTTCTGCCCTGTGCCACAAATCAGCAAATGCTCTGATGGAAAACAGCTGCAAGGAGAAGCCCCTGCAAATCCCTGACTTTGTCCAGGATATGCGTATATCCAGGATATGCGTAGTTGCTTTCAGCAGCTATTTTTTTATCTAACCTGGTAGCTACTGTCAGTGGAAGAAATTGTATTTTTAAAGTAAAATAGTAAAATTATAGAAAAGGTTGAAAAGTTACAATTGCTAAATTAAGGAATGTGAAATTTAGAAGTTCTCATAAAACCCCTGACCATTAGTATGTTTTTAAAGGTTTTCTTGTCCAAGGGCTACTCCTTGGGTAAAGCCTCTCTGACTCTCTTATCAGTCATTGCCATTCTCATCTGTGGTACCCTAGGTTTTGCCACACTGTTCTATCCTATCTGTGTATATTTTTCCTATTATGTAGTGAGGCCTAAAACAGGGCCAGTCAACTGAGTTTTCCTAACTGCAACACTTGACAAATAATTCATAATCATAGACGTTGAGTAAATGAATTGTCCTTTACCTAAATTCACCTTTGAAGTTAAGTGCAGGATTTTCTTTTGAGTTTTTCAATTTTCACCATATTCTGCATGACATTGACTAAGGAATGAAAAGGGCAGGAGCATTTGGTCACAAGATATGAAGTAGCCAGCAATTTTGTTAGAAAATCAAGACATATATGATATATATATGAACCATACAGAACTGCCTGGTGATAGCTCTAGGGGATGCTCCTGAAATACAGTGTGAAGAGCTCTCAGATGTATGCGATACAGTGGCTCTGGTATACAGTGCCTCTGGTATACAGTGGCTCTGGTATACAGTGGCTCTGGTATACAGTGGCTCTGGTATACAGTGGCTCTGGTATACAGTGGCTCTGGCTGGACCAGATAAGTGCTATAGGAATTAATGTTAACTATAAATGTATTATTATATCTGTTTTCTATAATTTCAGGTGACTCTAAGTGAAGGTCCTCACCACGTGGCCTTGTTTAAGGATAGTTCTCGGGAGTTTGATCTTACCAAAGAGGAAGATGTAAGTAGAATTCATCTAAGTTATATGTGTAACTTCATAAGCCCTATGAGCTTATAAGGCAATTACATGGAATATTTGTGAACTAAGATTTTTTTTAGAATTTTGTTATTTTTCTTTAATAGCTTGCAGCATTAAGACATGAAATAGAACTTCGAATGAGGAAAAATGTGAAAGAAGGTTGTACAGTTAGCCCTGAGGTAAGGGTTGCAATTTATTTCAACAATATTTTATAGAAGTGCGCTGTTACAGTTTCAAATAAATTGCAATATTGGTATTGATGTTTGGTTATAGCTGTTCCAAGATACAGAGATTTTTTGAAAAATATTCTAAATAATGTATCACTTTATGGATAATATTTTAGAATAATTACATTTAGGAGTAGAACAAGTTTTTTCCAAATGCTGTATCTAAATAGATGAGATGCTGAATTTTCAAAATATATAGTACAAAAGAAAAAAAATATATAGTACAAAATATATAATACAAAAGAAAATTCTTAACAGCATCCCTCCCAAAATTATTTTTTTCTTCCTGAATAGACTATATCCTTAAATGTAAAAGGCCCTGGACTACAGAGGATGGTACTTGTTGACTTACCAGGTGTGATTAATGTAAGTATATACAACACATGATTTTTTTAAAATTTCTATTATGGAAAATATTTATAATGACATTTAAAACCTTTTTCTTCAAGACTGTCACATCAGGCATGGCTCCTGACACAAAGGAAACTATTTTCAGTATCAGCAAAGCTTACATGCAGAATCCTAACGCCATCATACTGTGTATTCAAGGTAAATCATACTGAACGATTGTAGTTATATTGATATGCTTTCTTTAGTAATCCAAGCTTTGCTCTCAGTAATGCACATTATGTAAACATGTAAGACAAATGGGTGTTTACTTTTCCCTTCATTCATTTTGTTTGCATATAGAATTGAAGTTGTGGATATTTTGATAATTTTCATTCTAGGAATCATAGAAATTTTTATTGTTTAGAGTTTCCTTTCATAAGTAAGGTAAATGTATTAAAATGTTTCTTGTTATAAAGCATGCATTAAGGTATAGTTTGTGTTTACTTTGTAATTATTATAGTGTTATTTTTCAACTTTTTTCAGATGGATCTGTGGATGCTGAACGCAGTATTGTTACAGACTTAGTCAGTCAAATGGATCCTCATGGAAGAAGAACCATATTTGTTTTGACCAAAGTAGACCTGGCAGAGAAGAATGTTGCTAGTCCAAGTAGGGTGAGGGCAAGTTCTTTACTTTTTTTTTTTTTTTAATATTTTGTTTAGTTGTAGATGAACACAATACCTTTATTTATTTATTTTTATGTGGTGCTGAGGATCGAACCCAGTGCCTCACGTATGCGAGGCAAGTGCTCAACCGCTGAGCCATAACCCCAGCCCCACAAGTTCTTTATTATAAGAACAGATTCTGCATAAAAGCTCTAGCTGTGATAGGGATTGGTTATTTTTTTATTTTTAATCTTTGTTAGAGAGTAATCATGGAATTCGAGTCCTATTTAAAAACAAAGTATCAGAAAATTATAGTAAATTACTCAAGTGTAATTTTGGAATATATAAAAATTCCATGTATATTGTAGTTAATTTACTTCCCAAACACTTAAAACTGCTAATGCTTGCCTTCCCTTTCTTCCTTCCTTCCACAAATCATAGATTTGTGGAATAGATTTGTGTATAGATTTATTTTGGGTCTTATATATGCCATTTTACTGCAGATAAACATTACCTTCTCTCATTCATCAAGACTGCATAGTATAGCAGGGGGGGTTTTGTTTGTTTGTTTGTTTGTTTGGTACCAGGAATTGAACTCGGGGGGGACTCGATCACTGAGTCACATCTCCAGCCCTACATTTTTGTGTTTTATTTAGAGACAGTGTCTCACTGAGTTGCTTAGCGCCTCGCTGTAGCTGAAGCTGGCCTTGAACTCGCAATTCTCCTGTCTCAGCCACCCAAAGTGCTGGCATTACAGGCATGCACTGCCACACCCGGCTGTATAACAGATTTTTATTGGGCATCAGGCTTCAGCATTCATCCATGCTCCACTATCAACTGGCTCTGTGTTCTTAGGCAGACCTAATCACTTTTCTGGATCCAGTTAATCCAGAATCCAGCCCACTAGTCTGGTTGACTAGATAAGATCTAAAGTCTTTTTCATTTCTGAAATTCTATGAGTTTTATATGTAGTATTCAGTGTCCCTTATCTTAGGGACATACATGTTCAGAATTATTTCACTGAAATCTGTAAACAGCTTTCCTATTTCCTCCTCCTCCTTGTGTGTCTTATTAGAGTTCAGTTCTTCACTTAAACATGTTCTCTATTTAATTATAAAGACATAAACTTCTGGGTTAAGAGTATAGAATAGAATGTTTCCTTTTTATCTTACACCTTCTGGGACTATTCCTCGGTGTCAAGAGTCTCCCAAACAGATCAACCCTAGATTCAGCAATTCTATAGAAGAACTCACAGGAATGACCACATAGTCATAGTTATACCTAAGATTTATTACAGTGAAAGGATACAAAGGAAGTCTGGAAGTCTGGAGGCAAAAAGTTGTTCATTAGAGATTTCACACCTAAGGTTTTTTATCAGATGCTGATCAGATAGACATCCTCATGTACCAAAATTCCAGACTCTCAAAAGGAAGGCATGTGCTCAGCATAAACCACAGTATTTGTACAATGAGCCACTGTCATTTAGAGTAAGTTTTATATCTGTATAGGAGATTGTTTTTCAGTTCAGTTCCCAGATGCCAGGAAAAGAAAGCAAGCCTTTTTCAGGATTCTCTCAGGCCTGCTATATTAACTCTCCATACCCTCCAGGATTTCCACTGTGCCTTGTTTTTAAGAGTAGTGCCTGTTGTGGCTATATTAGTCCTGATGTGGAGGAGAGAAGTGAAGTAGAAGCCAATTTCTGTGACCTGTATTTCTCTCCAGTCCTTTCATTTTTTTCTCTTTGTAGGATAGTCAGTTTGAGTTTCACTTGAAATACAATTAAAGTTTATTTTGTTCTTTTTTTATGTCAAAGATTCAACATTAGCCTAGATTGTAATGAGTCTTAGAGGAGGAATTCCGACCCTAGTATTAATCTGAATGGGCCTTACAGATAGAAACTCTTATATTATGTATGAATGATAGATTTCTATGCAAATATATACTTTTCTGGGTTTAGAGTCTAGTTTTTATCACACTCAGCAAAGGAGTTTTGACATTGGACAAGTAGAGAACCAATGGGTCCAATTATTTAAAAAAGGAGGTGGGGGAAGGAGAAAGAGGGAAGACTAAGAGAAGACAGGCCAGCTTGTTTAGAGGTTAGATATTTGAAGACACTATATGGAAATAATAGTGAAAAGCTACCGTTTGTGAGTGCCTTTCTTCGCCTGTGTTCAGTATCATATTATCTTATAAACTCAACAACCTTTTGGAAAAAATCAAGTCACTTAAGGCCACATAGCAATTCATTGGAAGAGCAGGAATTCAAAGGTTGACTCCAAAGCACTACATAATTATTCCAAGTTTTAAACCTTGGTGCATATGTTTTTTTGTTTGGTTTTGTTTTTTTTTTAAATAATTTTTTAGTTGTTGATGGATACAATATCTTTATTTTATTTATTTATTTTTATGTGGTGCAGAGGATCAAGCCCAGTGCCTCACACATGTAAGGCAAGCACTGTACCACTGAGCCACAATCCCAGCCCAGGTGCATATGTTTTAATAAGAGATTTTTAGTATAGTAAAATTTAATGTATTTATTTTTCTCAAAAAGCAATTGAAATGCATTTAAATACTTTTGTACAGATTTATATATTTTGACCAACTTAACATGTATAGCATCATAAATTGTTTTGCTTTCTAAATTACATATTGTCCTTTTAAAAATTATGTAAGCTTCTGTCTCATATTTATTTATCCTACTTTTAAAAACAGATTCAACAGATAATTGAAGGAAAGCTCTTCCCAATGAAAGCTTTGGGCTATTTTGCTGTCGTAACAGGAAAAGGTATGCAAAGATGAATTTTTACAATTTATTTTCAGTTTTTGTTTTTTCAAGTAATAAAGATTAATTTTCTTGGTGAAAATTTGGTGATCATCTTTCCCTTAGGAAACAGCTCTGAAAGCATTGAAGCTATAAGAGAATATGAAGAAGAATTTTTTCAGAATTCAAAACTTCTAAAGTAGGTATCTTGCTAAAGTATTTTAAAATTTTATAGTGAGAGACTAGCTTAAATTGAAATCTTTTCACTTAAAGAGTCATTGTTTTATAGTGATTGATTTAATGTGGACTTTTTTCTGAAATAGTGGTCTGTATCTAATAAGCAAGTTTTTTTTGTTTTTTTGTTTTTTGGTATCAGGGAATGAACCCAGGGGTACTCAACCACTGAGCCACATCCCCAGCCCTATTTTGTGTTTTATGTAGAGACAGGGTCTCACTGAGTTGCTTAGCGCCTCACCATTGCTGAGGCTGGCTTTAAACTCGCGATTCTCCTGTCTCAGCCTCCGTAAGTGCTGGGATTACAGGCGTGTGCCACCACACCTGTCTTAATAAGTTCTTAAGCTACTCTATGACAGAATTGGGAACAGTTTGTCATTGGTATGCAGATGCTGGCAAGATAAATCGCCCCTGAAGATGTGAACACTGAAAGACAGTACTCACATTTTCTACATTGTTTCACTTATAAAGTGATTTTAAAAATTAACATTTTCTTTTTAAAATATGTGTTCACATTTCTCTTACACTGTTAGGGAAAATTGGACTGAGGATGTCACAAGAATATCTCTAAATAGATATTAACAAAATTTAATAGAAAAGGAGATATTGACTAAAAAGGAAGAGCTAAAAGGACAAAAGAATTATACTAAACCTTTATATGTAGAGTGTTTCTGGAAATAGAAAATGTATTTGCCAAGAGCCTGCACAAATATCTGTGGGGAAAGAACTGACAAACGTGGAACTGTGTTGTCAATATAGTAGTTGCTAGTCTGCGCAATTATTAAAACTTTAAATTTGTTAATATTTGGTAAGATTAAAAATCCAGTTCCTCAACGTGTAGCATCATAAGTTGTTTTTCTAGCTACACATTTTAAGGGTTCAGTAACCCTATGTGGCTTGTAGTTACTCTATTGGACTGCCAAGTTGTAGAACATTTTCTTCACAGAAAGTTGTCCTAGACAGTGTTGGTATAAAAGATATAAGTGGCTATTCTCATAATACATAGGTACATTCACCAACTTGGTGGTAGTATTATTGTCCTTTTACCATTGGAATATATTTTATCCCTTGTTTGTTTAAATAGGACAAGTATGCTAAAGGCACACCAAGTGACTACAAGAAATTTAAGCCTTGCTGTATCAGACTGCTTTTGGAAAATGGTGCGGGAGTCAGTTGAACAACAAGCTGATAGTTTTAAGGGTAAGTTGGATTTTTAAAATAAGCAAACAAATTTAGACATTTTATTAGCTGGCAATGTTTAGCATCCATCATATTTTTCTCTCCCTTTATTTAATAGTTGCCTAGCAGTTGTACTTGTTTTACTTTTAGACAATATGTGGAAAATGGGAAAACACAAACCTTCTGTTGTGTAAGTATGGGATTTTCCCTGTCAGAGGAAACATTGCTAGGAGCCATTGCAGAGTTTTTAAAAAGTCAAGAATTTTATAGTAATGCTTGAGAGGAAGCTTACTTACTACAGAACTTCGATTCTCCCTTTATAGAGAGATGAGAGGAAACATGTTGGGAAGCAGAGCACCCTGTGCTTTAGCTTCATCATCTTGTTTTCTTAGTCCCACAATTTACTGCTCTGTATCTCTTCTTGCTTGCTTTCACCTGATGAGAATACAGTCTTCCCTTTTCACATTTGGCAAGTTTATATATATATTTCACTTAATACCTAAGCAATCTTGTAAGTATTATTTTTATTCCTATTTCACAGAAGAGAATACAGGTGCAGAGTAACTTACACAACTAGTGTCACATAGCAGTTAGATCTAGGATTTAAATCTTAGTGGTGTGACTCCAGATCCTTCTCTTAGCAGCTGTACTGAGCTACTACAGCTCTTTGTGAAGTGGAGGAACTAGAATCAAAGAGAATATTTTACTATTGCTATTATGAAATTATGAGATGTTGAGAGCCAAGAGTACTAAGGAGCCATAGGCGTGCCCTCAAAAGTCCAGTTGATACAGAAGATATGCAAGGTAGCCTTTCACCATTACATCTGGAGAGAAGGAGAATCATAAATTTAAACAGTTTCCTTCTTCCTCAGCGACACGTTTTAACCTTGAAACTGAATGGAAGAATAACTATCCTCGCCTGCGAGAACTCGATCGGGTAATGTATGGGTACCTCATATATTTTGTATATATTTTAATTTACTGTATTCTAACAGAATTGATGTTGATGAGAGAAATCTGGCAAGCTAAATTGCTTTGGTTTTGACTATAACATAGGAACAGTTATCTCTTCTAAAATAAATTACTATATAACAATACAATTAGGAATCATAAGATATCAAAACAAGTGTTGAAATGTTTTCTGGAAAGTTGAAGAATATTCTTTAAAGGTTACAGATGTAATCAAGATTTTTTAAAAATTATTTTTTAAGCATTTTACCTTAGAGAAGTAGACTCTAGTGGAAACTGAATATTGTTTTTCCATGATATTAAAATGCCATTTGTTGTAAAACAGCATTTATTTATTATTACTATTACACTAAATAGATAAATATTGTTTGTTTCATATAACATCAGTAATATGGAAATCTTAGGGGAACAAATGCTATTTGAAAAACTGCATTTGGAATTGAGTAAGGTGGATGTTTATATCACTTTCTTTGTCCTTACCTGAATAATGATATTCCTATAAAAACAAAGATTAGATTACAAGAGCATTTTTGCTAGACCTGCTGATTTAAACATAAACAGCCTGCCAGCCTACCAAAGGCTTCCTTTTGGTTTCCCCTGAAAACAAATCATAACAGGGAAAATTTATTATCTTACAAAAATCTTACTTGTATCTGTATTGTCCAGAATGAACTATTTGAAAAAGCTAAAAATGAAATCCTCGATGAAGTTATCAGTCTGAGCCAGGTTACACCGAAACATTGGTGAGTATTTGACTTTGCTGTTAATCCCTTTTCACAGTGACTTTTTACTATTTGAATTAAATGAAATATGCAAACTTAGATCGATAAAGCAGTGTTTATTATTGCATAAACTATGTCTTTGCAAGATGTCTGCTGTTACAATCTAACCACTGAATTTCTGGAAGACATCTTTCTACATGGTCTTTTAAAATCTTTGGCTTTTCTTTACCTTATAGTTAATAAATATATAATCATGTTTCCTATAAAAACATTTAGGTGAAATCTTCATAAATTATGCTTTACATAAATAGCAAACAATCTATTGAAGCTGGTTGTTAGATTAATCATAGAGAATAAAACTGTAGAGAAAATTACTTTATAAAGAAAAAGTAGTATATACTCCCAAGTTCTTATTTTGGAGTAAAAACAGTTATTGCTCTCTATAACACATAACCTGCTATGTTGTGTACAGATCACATTTTCAAGATTTGTTTTTTATTGTTTTACCTTTATACCTCTGCCTCATTTTACCTAAGGTAAAATCTCACATGAATCTGTCTTAAGGCGAAGTATCACCTTCAGTTTATGTTTTATGTAAATTTGAGCATTCTTAAATTTGTTGGATTGGGCATTATAAACCATAAACTATATATACTTCAAGTGAGCTATATAAAAATAGCTTTGAAATTTTTGCAGTCATATATTAATTAACAAATTCTTTGTGCCTAAATTAACTTCCACATATGGTCTATTTTATTTTTCAAGAATTTATCATTCTTGTAGCAGAACTGTTCTTACCACCATTCATGATAAATATTTTTAGTACCTATTATGTTTGCTCAGTTAAAGATTTTCACCACCAAGTAAGAACACCAGTGTCTAGTCCTTACATTTGAACTTGGTCTCACTAGTTTTCCCATCCCAGTGACCTTTCTTCCTCAATAACAATCCATCTCTCTCTTAAAATAGTCAATATTTACCTTTTTTTTTTTTTTTTCCTGAACTGAGATCAAACCCAGGAGTGCTTTGCCACTCACATACATCCCAGCCCTTTTTAGTTTTTTATTTTGAGACAAGGTCTCTCTAAATTCCCAGGCTTGCCTCTCAAATTTGCCACTCCCATCTCAGCCTCACAGATAGCTAGAATTACAGGTGTTTAGCACCTAGGAGTACTTGACCATTTTTAATCTCTCCTTACCCCCCACCAAAAGGAAATCTAATCTTATCTATATTTGTTGATTGATTAATCAAATATATATGACACAACTTGTTATATTTGATATTTGTATTTTAAGCCATTCCAGTGGCATTGTATAAGTCAGTTAGCTTTTGAATTTGCAAGAAACATAGATACATAAGTATTTGTGTTTAAATGTAAATACAGTATTAGTTGCTTTGTCAGGTTGCATGAGGTTAGTGCTCAGAAAAATAATTTATAAACTAAAACATATAATCATTTAGTTTGTGGGAGGGAAAACTGATCCTTCTGCAAATTAATTTCTGGCATCATCAAATGGAAAGCTTAGTTTTGTTTGGACAGAGCAATCCTGAAATCAAAGAATACCTACACTGATGTAAACCCAGAAGATAAATCTAATGTATTTAATACCAGGGGGCTAAAGGGAATAGTGAAGGAACAAGAAACCTGTACTACAAGATTGCTTATTGAAAAGGCAAGGGTGAGAACTGGGACATCTGGCTACTGGAGAATTATTTCTGTGAGCTTTCAGATCAGATGATTCTCTATCATCTTTTCATCAATTTTTTTTTCAGACTCGAGAGCTTAAAAGGAGCATGAATCACAAGACCAAGTCTAACTTTATGCCACATTGAATTTAACTGCACTATACTAAAAACATTCAATTTTTGTGACATGGTTGATATTGCCTTATAAGTTTTTATGGTATCTCTTTGCTGCATAGTGTCTTTTGTGATATTTTAAGACACATGCCTAGTGTCTATATAATTATTTAAATCACGGGACTGGTTATATTTGGTGATCTGGAAGCACTGTTATAAGCACTTGAACTCCTAACATGATAATTTTTTATTTATTTGTAGACATTGTACTGTATTTTAGTTAGGTTTTAAGAAAATTGTTGGGGTTTTGATTTGACACATACTGTATTGTAGACTGTCAGCATTTCTACATAATATACTTGGTTTTTAAGAACCAATTGCCAATGTAAGTAGGAGACATTGTGACCATCAACAAATGTCTTTTCCAGTAGAAGAGTTAGCTGGCTTCATAGATACAGACTTAAAAAAAAAGGTACTCTGGTGTTCATGTAATTTTGGGTGAAAAGTATTGTTTATTTTAAAATTAGTTTAAAAGAATGAAAGCAAAAGTAAAATGGGGAAGCACAGTTGAATCCCCTAATTCAAGTTTGAGGAATTGAAGATCTACAGTATCATGATCAGAGATTAATGGGTGCATTGGTGTTAGGTATCACAGACACCAGGCAGTAAAAGCAAGAGAGGTGAGCCAGGTAGCTCTGTCCTCTGGCTTAGCATAGGTGGAGGCAGGAAGCAAGAAATAGAACAATAGATGTCAGCCAGATTTTTAAGTCTTACAAGTCATGTTCAGAAACTTAGAATTTATCCCATGAGTGGGGGCCATTGAAGAGGTTTAGATCAGATTTATATTTTAGAAATATCTTTGTGATATAGAAATGGAGTACAGGTGCAGAAAACTAGAAGTAAGGAAGCAGTTGCCTGCTACAATAAGAGGTGGTGGTGGCTCAAATGTGGGTAGTGGTGGTGCAGGTGAAGAAGAGGAGCCATTTTGTAGATACTCAAGAGCTAACCTAAAAAAGGAATTGACAGGATTTGAGTGTTTTGATGTGTAGGGGAAGAAGAGTTCATTAAGTAGTGAATACATTATATCCAGCAATTACATTACTAGAAATATGAAAATGAAGATATATTTGACAAAGATGAACACAGAATAATCCTCACTTTGGTTTTGTTTGTAAGTGTAAAAAAACAGTAATTTACATTTCCTATTCAGAATTACATAGTGTTTGATTTTCCTATAGATTACTGTGCAGCCACTAAAAAATATAGGATATTGACATGAGAAACTATATACAATATATATTCAGATTTGCAAAAAGCATTTGTGAACTAGTATGAATAATATCCACTTGTGTAAGTACACACACCTACATAAATATTTATGTAGGCACTATACTTTTTTAATGATAAACTGAAAAGTGTGTGTCTCTTAGGAAAGAAATTATAGGGATTTATTACTCTCTCTGTATTGGTTGAAATTATTATATTGAGTAAGTTCTCTTTTTAAATTTATTTATTCATTTTTGGATCCTGGGGATTGGACCCAGGAGCACTTTTTATTTTTTATTTTCAGACAGAGTCTTGCTAAGTTAGGCTTAGAGTCTAAGTTTCTAAGTTTGGCCTGAAACTTTGGATCCTCCTGCATTAGCCTCCCAAGTCACCTGGGATTACAGACATGTACCACTAAAACCAGCATAAGTTCTCGTCTTTCAAAGAAAAAAGTCCACTTCTAAAAGTCTTTCTTAGTTAAAGTGGAATGTAGTTCAAGAAGAAAGTAGTACAGCTGCAGTGTTATATGTATTTTGTGTATTTGTAGAGATTTCATTTTTTTTTCTTAATTGAAATAATTCCTTTTTCTTATTTAGTGATCTTTGTTCTTAAAATGTCTTATAAATATTTTCAACTTGATCATGCATTGTTTATATTATTACCTTAATCATAAAGTGTTCAAGTATTTTATCTAGCAATACCCATAATATCACTATGCTTTATGATGTGGTCTGATAAATTGTAAAAATTTTATCAATTTTAGACTGCACAGGAAACACTTAAAAGTATGTGTTAATGTTAGACAAATAAGCACATGAAAAGATGCCTGAAATTATTAGTTACTAGAGGAATGTGAACCACAATGAGATACTACTATAAACCTACCACAATAGCTAAAAGTAAAGACTGATCATACCAAATGCTGTTAAAGACATAGAGGACATAGAACTCATATTGTTTGCTGATAGGAATATATAATGGTGCAAACATTTTGTATAATAGTTTAGTAATATCTTAAAAAGTTAAACATATAACTATCAAAAGACCCAGCTATTTCACTCTTAGATATTTTCCCAGGAGGAATGAAAGCATATATCCTTACAAAGATTTGGAAATATATCCCCATAGCATCTTTATTTGTAATAACCAAGCAACTAGAAACAGCCTAAGCATTCAGCAGGTGGATGGATGAACAAATTTATTCAATGGAATACTTCTCTCAATAAAAATAAGTGAAATATTAACACATACAACATGATGAGTTTCAAAATAAT